>CM064486.1:1664654-1807182 GCA_032716605.1 Paralithodes platypus | reverse complement strand
GTTGGTACTACATAGTACTGTTACAAATATGGACATGTACCAGCTTTGCATAATTCCAACCTAAGTGATAGCCCAATAAGGCCGTTAGGCGTATTTAAGGCAGTTTAGGCGGTATTTAAGGGCCGTTAGGCGTAATTTCCCTCGACACTTCAGACGTAGCCTGAAGGAACACCTGAACCGGACAGCTGCGAGAAGGGAGCACCAAGCTTATGTCTACTACTAAATACGACTATAAGAGATATACAAACCCAAACTGAAATGACGTACTGATATTTACCTATCTTAATTAGGTATTCTTCTTAAAATAACCCCATAGAAAATACTTTCTCTCTAAAAGTATCTATTTCTTTTATCCTCTCCATTTCCCCAGGCTAACCTAATCCCACAAGGACCCCAATGGAAATAATGCCTCACAGACCTTATTGTGGCTATCCTTAGTTTGGAATTATATGGCCAAGGCTGGTACATGTCATATTTGTAACATACTACCAACTCTGTAAATTGCTAATCTGAATAATATATTATTATTATTATTATTATTATTATTTATTATTTTTGAGGTCAACATTTCATTTATTTTGGTTACCTACAGTTCATCTATCAACAAGTCTAGTTTCTCGATTACCACGTTGCACACCAAACTATTCAAGAAGAAATGTCAGGAAAAATGTTGATTATCGCAATGTTTGACTAAAAAAAACTAATGTGATAAGCAGGGCTGCTTTACTCAACATCTGTGTGTATGGTACAGTATATGATAGCCGGGGGGTTTTTCAAATTTTATCTTACTCTCCATCTGTGTTGACAAAGACAATAATACACCAGTGAAAGATGTCAGCTGATAACAATTGTCAGGGTGCGATGTTCTCTCTCTCCTGATCTCTTCTCTCTATCTCTCTCTCCTCTATCTACGATATCTCTCTCTCTTCATCTATCTTCTCCTACTCTTCTCTCTCTATCTCTCATCTCTCTCTCTCTCTCTCTCTATATCTCTTCTATCTCTATCTCTAGCACTCTCTCTATCTATCTTCCTCCTCTCTATCTCTCTCTCTCTCTATCTTCTACTCTCTCCTCCTATCTCTCTCTTGTAATGAGGGCCAATCATTTTGGGCGTATAAATTATAAGTCAATGCTCGCTCTGCCTTTGTTGATAGGATATCAGGATCTATCTCTCTCCTCTCTCTCTCGCACTTTCTCTCTGGAGGGCTCTCTCTCTCTCTCTCTTGTATAGCTTAATACAGCTCTTGGCTCTCTCTCCTCTCTCTATCTCTCTCTCTACTCTCGTCTATCCTCTTGTGATACGATAGTGTTATGAGGGCCTAAGAATTGGCTTAATAAAATCTCAGTCAATTCTCTCTCTCTCTTTTGTTGATAGGATAGTGTTATGAGGGCTAATATATTGGCTTAATATAATATCAGTCAATACTCTTTCTCTTGTTGTGATACGATAGTGTTTATGAGGGCTAATATATTGGCTTAATAAAATCTCAGTCAATTCTCTCTCTCTCTTTTGTTGATAGGATAGTGTTATGAGGGCTAATATATTGGCTTAATATAATATCAGTCAATACTCTTTCTCTCTTGTTGATACGATAGTGTTATGAGGGCTAATATATTGGCTTAATATTATATCAGTCAATAATCCTCTCTCTCTCTCTTGTTGATAGGATAGTGTTATGAGGGCTAATATATTGGCTTAATAAAATATCAGTCAATCCTCTCTTTCTCTCTCTTGGAGGGTGGGGAGAGGGCCTTCTTTGCTATCCTTTCCTTCCACTTCTCTTACTATCTCTACTAGAATTAAGTCCTGTCACCTCGCTGGGATTGTAAGGTCTGTGTGGTCAGTGTATCTTATGTCAAAATCTCTCTCTGTTGCTAGGACTGTTTTGAGGGCTAATATGTTGGGTAGCCGTCGGGTTGCTCAGTTGCTAGCGTGCCTGGCTACAACCCATGAGAGCTGTGATGGGCTGACCTATCAGAGTGAGAGTTGAACGTTCTCTGCCATACCCATACCTTACTCTGACTGTTCCTTTTACTTATATATTTTCTAAATCTCAAGTGACGGCATCTCTTCCGTGGATTGACCTCCCTACTGCCAACCTAGAGGTTGGCAGATTGGGAGCCAAAGCGTCACATTTTTCTTTTGCCCCTCAACTTTCCCTTCATAATTGCTGAGGGGCACAGGCACAGGGCCTTGGATGGGGCTTTGTTTTCCCGGGCGTTTCCGCACCCTCCTCAGCATATTGGAGTGGCTTCGGTCACCTGGGCTTTATTAGTGGTAAGCAGGGAGGGTTTCGTGGGGGCGCTCGGTTATGGCCTTGCCCTTGCTCGGGAACTTGGGTCTGCTTGGCCAGACAGCCTGGGGAACAACAACAACCCATGAGACTTGGGGTCAATCCTCGTAGAAGGTGATATGGGTGCGATATAAGTAACCAAACAATTAATATACAGTATATACTGTATATATGTATATACTGTACTGTACTGTATATATATACCGGTATATAATGTTACGGCCTTTTTGCGAAATGACCGGGAGCTTTGCAAAATGACCAAAAACCTAGCCTTTTTGTAAAATGACATTTAATGTCTGGCCCATTTGCAAAATGTCCAGCATATTGGCCTTTTTGTAAAATTACCTGTGCCCTTTTGCAAAATGACACCAAACATCTAACCTAACCTAACCTAAAATGTTAGGTTAGACGTTTGGAGTCATTTTGCAAAAGGGCACAGGTAATTTTACAAAAAGGCCAATATGCTGGACATTTTGCAAATGGGCCAGACATTAAGTGTCATTTTACAAAAAGGCTAGTTTTTTGGTCATTTTGCAAAGCTCCCGGTCATTTCGCAAAAAGGCCACTTTTTCAAAAAGACCGTAACATATATATATATATATATATATATATACACTGTATATACCCCTCATGTGTTGATGGTATAATGGTCCCCTCTCTCAATTTTGATAGGATAATAGCTCTCTCTCTCTCTCTCTCTCTCTCTCTCTCTCTCTCTCTCTCTCTCTCTCTCTCTCTCTCTCTCTCTCTCTCTCTCTCTCTCTCTCTCTCTCTCTCTCTCTCTCTCTCTCTCTCTCTCTCTCTCTCTCTCTCTCTCTCTCTCTCTCTCTCTCTCTCTCTCTCTCTCTCTCTCTCTCTCTCTCTCTCTCTTGATAGTATAATAGTCATCATTTTCAGTTTTGATAGTATAATGGCTTTCTGTCACACACAACACAGTTGACAAGACAATGGTATTTGTGCTAAATATAACAACAGTCAAGGTTAAGCTTATCTTGACCATGTTGAGCTCTTGGCAATCATATGGTGACCGGACAACTCAACCAGTACCAAATCAGCCAATACGGTTAAGTTAGGTTAGTACTATATTTTGGCACTGGTTTGGTTGGTCTTGGTTGATTTGACACTGGTTGAGATGTCCGGGAACCCAATCATTTATGTATGTTGGCTAACACAAGATTATTCTATTTAACTAAGGAAGGAATGTAATTTTAATGTAATTTTTAATATTTATTCAGGTTAACAACAGACAATTGCATTCAGCTTAGTAAGTCTAGGATGAAAGCGGTGAAACTCATTTAAATTAGACTGTGATTTTAACGGGACCCTCCGTAGCCGTCCGCTAGTATAGCTTACCCAGGAGACTCTGGTTCAATCCTCGCTCAGGTTGAAAAGTTTTTCTGAGATATTGCCGTATTACCGTACTGTCTCATAAGAACATAAGAAAATGGGAGTCTGCAAAAAGCCGATCGGCCCACACAAGGCAGATCGCGGGAAACTGCATATGGCCATGCCGCCCACATGAAGCAGCTCCCATTCACACCCAGCCCATATCACCCATATGGGAATCCAACTTATGCTTAAAGCTTTCAACTGTTTCTGAGCTAATTACTGTTGTTGTTGTTGTTGTTGTTCCCCAAGCTGCCTGGCCGAACAGCCCCAAGGCCCCGAGCAAGGCCAAGGCCATAACCGAGCGCCCCCACAGAACCCTCCCCGCCGACCACAATAAAGCCTGGGTGACCGAAGCCATTCCATGGCGGGGAGCTGAGGAGGGTGCGGAAATGCCCGGGAAACGAAAGCCCCACCCAGGGCCCTGTGTCCCTCAGCAATTATGAAGAGAAAGTTGAGGGGCAAAGGAAAAATGTGACGCTTTGGCTTCCAATCTTGGTAGATTGGGAGGTCAATCCACGTTAGAGACGCCGTCACTTGAGATCTAGAAAATATATAAGTAAAAGGAACAGTCAGAGTAAGCTATGGGTATGGCAGAGATTGCTCAGTTCTCACTCTGATAGACCAGCCCATCACCACATGACTAGAACCCAATCCTCTCAGCATCAGCTAGGAAAGGCCCTAGAAAGCCGCCTTTGGCGGGGGGATAGCTCCCCTATTTCAACCCTTTTCGGGGTTGGACACCCGCCCGCTAAATACTGTTCTGGGCAGTGCATTCCACATGTTAACAACTCTATTTCCAAACCAGTGCTTTCCTATATCTTTCCTAAATCTAAACTTATCTAACTTGAAACCATTTGAGTGGGTTATGTCGCCGTTCTTTAGCTTTAATACCTCATCTATATTGCCCTTATTTAAACCTTTTATCCATTTAAATACCTCTATCATGTCTCCCCTACATCTTCATCTCTCTAGTGAGTGCAGGCCTAAGACTTTCAACCTCTCCTCATACGAAAATTTCTAATATTATGTATCTTTTTGGTCATTCTTCTTTGGACTGCCTCTAAAGGATCGATATCCATTCTATAATAAGGGCACCACAATTGAACAGCATAGTCTAAATGGGGTCTTACTAGAGCTAAGTATAGTTAGTTTTAAGAAAACTTCAGCAGTCCTGTTGCTAACACTCCTAGATATGAATCCTAGAATTCTATTTGCTAACACTCCTAGATATGAATCCTAGAATTCTATTTGCCCTATTCCTAACACTTATACACTGTTTTCTGGGTTTCAGATCATTACTAACGAGCACCCCCAGATCCTCTCACACTCTGAGTTATCCAATTCTACATTGTCTAGTTTGTATTTAGCATCTAAATTACGATTTCCAATCCTTAATACCTTACATTCTTCTATATTGAAACTCATCTGCCAATTTATGGACCACTCGTGCAAGTGATCGAGATCATTTTGAAGACATTCTCTGTCGCTAGCTGACTCTATTATCCTACCTATTTTAGTATCATCAGCAAATTTACTGATCCTACTCTTTATGCCCGATCATTTAAGATCATTTATGTAGATAATGAACAGAAGGGGCCCCAAAACCGACCCTTGGGGGACCCCACTTTTAACTAATCCCCAGTCCGATTTTACACCATTTCTACTAACTCTCTGTTTCCTACCAATCAGCCATGACTTGAGTAGCATCCCCCCAATACCATGTCCTTCTATCTTCCTTAACCCGTGAAGCCCCGGCTAGTTTTGTAATGTTTGCGCACCGGAACCCGGCCGGTTTTCAAAAAATGGTTTTATTCCAGAAACAATAGCGAATGGGTTAGGAATGAAGGAAAAACCACGAAAAACCGCTCAAAAAGCTTAAAAAATGGTCCTACAGAGCCCCCGAAAACGGATTTTACAAGAGTAAAAAATTGAAGGCAATTATCCCAAAAAAACAGGTTATTGCGCGCTCGCGCGCACGCACATAGACTTTGAGAGTTTTCAACCATCGGCACGGTTGCGTGGGATACGTACACAGTTCCCATACAAATCTGAGCCCTCTTGAGTGGCTACACCTGAGGTTACGGTCAGCGCAATTAGGGTGACGCGTCAGGCGCGCCTCTGGGGCTGTGCGTTACATACATCGCCGACGCGTCAGACGCGTCGCTGGGGCTGTACGGGTTAACAGCCTTTCATGTGGAACTTTATCAAAGGCCTTACTGAAGTCTAAGTAAACTATATCATATGACTTGTCGTATTCTACCGCTTCATAAACCTCGGAGAAAAAACTGAGTAAATTTGTTAGGCAGGATCGTCTGCCGTTGAGATAACATCGCTACGTTGCGTGCTTGCCGAGTTCTGATGATTATATCGGCGACTTTTTAGCCGCGCATTTTGCCTCATATGAGGCCTCCCGGATTCTAAGGGTTAAAAGGCCCATAGTAGTCAATTCAATGGAGTACTGTACTATACATTTTACATCCATGATAGCATAGCTCAACCTGTGTGCACCCCATGTCAGTTTTCCTGTTGGTAGAGTCAAGTGCTGGAGGGACCTTGGTGACCCTGGTCTCTGGGTCTTCTGGATGACCTAGATGTGTGTGAATTTGTATTTTGTTTTTGTGTGTTCATTGTTTTCTGTTGTGTTGTCCCTATTATTGCATAGACTACTGTAACTCTATGGTTTGACCTACCCAAATATTTGCTACGGAAACGTGCAGTCAGTAATAAATCGTGCTGCTCGACTGGTTTTTGGCCTTCCACCTAGAACGCCTACTACATCGAGTTTGATTGAGTTGCATTAGCTCCCGATCAAGGCCAGAATTGAGTTCAAGCTTTGTCTTATGGTTTTCAAAGGGGTTAAGTTTGGTGAGCCTAAATACCTGGCTGAACTTTTGCTCCCCCAACGGGATCAACCTTGTATGGCTCTGCACAGTGGGGATGATCTTTTGAGATTGGATGAGCCTACCGTTGCTTATCAGTTGGCTTTTGTATCTCGTGCTTTCTCCCACACGGCTCCAAGGTTATATAATCGGTTGCCGGACTGTATTAAGCAGTCTATATCTGTTGAGTCCTTCAGGAAGCATTTAACCCTTGTCTAGCGGGGAGTTTTGGGCTTATTTGGGCATATTCAGGCCCTCCTGAATGATAAATCAAGTATCTGCATGAAAAGATATGTATTCAGCAAAAAACTAGGCTCTAAAAGCTTCAAAATGAGACCAGAACGAGCTACGTAGCACTCGTGGTTCTCATACAGTGGTACCAGTAACATGGGAGTTTAGCGTATAGCGGTATATTTTTTCCAGCTACGCTCACTACCGGCTACACTGCCCGCCTCTCGAGAACACAGGGAGGGTGAGCCAGTGGGCGGCGGTAGGCCCTGGGAGTCGGACCTGTGGCCCGCTGCACTCCCGGCCATTTGCACTCGATTTTAACCCTTTAAAAGCCATAATAATGCTCCTAACTTGCTGCAAATTGGCACCCGGCTATAGCCGGGCGCCGCCAGTTAAGGGTTAAAGACCTTTATGTTTCAAAAGTGTTACGACCTGGGGAATGGTGTAGTGACAGATGATTATAGAGTTTAGTGTATTATTAACTATGTAAATTGTGTTGTAAATATGTTAATGTAGTCTTATTGAAATTGTGTTTTGTGTTCGAGCGCTTGCGAATTCATTTTGACGATTGAGCGCTCTTTTAACCCTCCTGGCCCGGGTGTCATTTTAAAATGACACCACGAAATAAGGGCCGGTGCCCGGGTGTCATTTTAAAATCCGTAAGCTTGAAAGCCTATTCAGCTTGGTCTGAATGCCGTGCGTCCGACGCATGTAAACAAAGCCGATCGTTACGTCACCGCACCTCCGAAAACAAGAAAGAGAAGACTCGTTTGTTATTGTATGTCTGTATGTCGTTGTTTCAGTAGTGAAAAGATCGTCGTATTGCTAACATCGCCTGAAAGTGCTCTCCACTGAAATCGTCATCACAACTGAACCAGTTGACTTAGAGAGCTCTACTCAACGCCAGTCTACAGATTGGAAACCGCACTACATTTATAGATGCGTGGGAAATTTCTAGCAGTTAAACTAAACAAAAACACGGTAGCCTAGGCCTAGACGTTTTTCGGCCAGATCGCCCGGGTAGCCCACACTGTCATTGTGAGAGCCTGCCCGGGCCAGGAGGGTTAAATAAGTAAAATTATTATTATTATTCTGGCTCTGTTTTGAGTCCCCCCCCCCCCCCCCAACAAAAAAAAACAAGTGGGGCTTGGGCCTGAGTATATAGACAGATAGATAGTCACAGCTCTAAGGGAAAGAGTCCGTATTCTGTGAGTTACTACCACAAGGCATGAGTTGGCATGGTGGTTGAAGGTAGGCAAGAAATTGTGACACCTAACTTCTGTTAGGCCTACTCAAAAAGGGCTAGAGCAAATTAGCTGAAATTTTCCACACCTATTCTATGGCTGACTCTTGTGTTTGAGTTATGAGAAGTTGGGTTCAGGATTTCTGGCCTACCTATAATGAGTGGACTATAGCATGCCATTATTTACACTGGTGCTGTAAGACTGACGGGCCTTACCAGCCTTTGCTTGGATTCATCATCGTTATCATAGCCTACCATGTTGTTGTCGTTCCCTAAGCTGCCTGGCAGAACAGCCCCGAGTCCCTAAGGAAGGCCATGGCCACGATTGGGCTTTCCCACAGGGCTCTCAAAGAGTGTAGATTATGTTGTTGGCGTAATTTATTAAGTGAAGTGCAGTCGTCTATGATGTGTATAATGGTATGGTGTGCTGTGTTGCATCCTGGGCAGGTGTCGTCGACTGAGTCATCCAGTCTCGTACTATGTTTACCATTCCCGTTTGCCACCTCACTACCATAATCTTAGATATCATATTTATCAATAAAATGGTAAAAAAGTGGAATGATTAACCCCTTCTGTACGACACCTGTCATATTGGGCTTATTATATGGTCTGGGAGTGATGCCAGCTGTTGTAGGCAGTGCTGGCAGCCCCTGATGGTCGGGCAGATACTAACATGACTCATAGCCATGTCTGGTCTCACTGGAGCGTTACCCATGACAAAAACAGCAACAAAATGCTAATTTTCACGATTTTGGGGTACGGTTGCAATATCATTGGAAGATAACCATATGTTGTAGGAAATTGATTCAGGTGTCATTGGAAAGCTCTATCATCGTACTTCCACAGATATATAGGCCTAGTTATATTATGCTCTGGCTCTTGCTCCAGGTTCGAATCCTGGTGGATCACATATATGTTTTCATTAATTTCATTGGAGGTGTTTGGTGTTGGGTTGAAATTAATAAAATATAGATTATGTATGAAACTGAGCAGGAATTGAAGGTAATTTCAGGCAATTATGCCTGCCCAGAAGGGGTTAAGATTCTATAGATCATTCATTATAGATAGGACAAAAATATTGACCACTAACCTCTGTAACTCATAAACAACTAGGCCTAGAGTAATTGAGCAAATACAGTATTTCTAAAATTTAGGAAGGGTAAGCCAGGGAATAGGTGAGAACATTTACAGCCCATTTGCTCTAGCCCTTTTTGAGCTACAGAGGATAGGGGTTACTATTTCAGTATGTATTGTATATGTATTTACCTATTTGTAGTTTACAGGAATTAAGCAGCGCTCGTGTTGTCCTGTCTTAGTTACCGTACTTTATAATCAATCCATTTTACTTAGACAAGTATCGTAATGGATATTCCCAATTCCCAGTATTTTGGACTAACATATCATACCATCTGGACATGAGAGGCACTCAATTCCTGGCAGCAGCCTCCACGAACCAAGACCACCCACTAAACTACATGGCAACACACCCACAGACACCAAGAAATATCAAAACAACACCCAGCACACGGTATCACACACAATTATTGTCCTCTCTCCCTCCCTGCCCACCCCGAACCAACTTCCAGAAGCACATCCATACTCATATCTCTCGCCGATCCATCCACTCACTCACAGACAACACGCAGCTGCATGCACGACCTCCTGAAATCCATCCTTCCGAATCCTCCCTTCCTCGCGAGGACAGAGTCCACCTGGCCAGGCTGAGATGCGGACACCATCCAGCTCTCCTGAGCTATCAGAAGAGACTGGATGACTCCGTTGTCGACGCCTGCCCGGGATGTAACACAGCACCCCATACCATTAAACACATCATAGAAGACTGCATTTCACACAACCACTTATGCCAACAACACAATCTACACTCAATGAGAGCTCTGTGGGAAAGCCCGATCGTGGCCATGGCCTTCCTCAGGGACTCGGGGCTGTTCGGCCAGGCAGCTTAGGGAACAACAACAACAACAACAACAACATATCATAGCTTATGTTGTCCTATTTCCATATTTACTTTTATCCAACCTAGATTTGAACATGTTAATGTTCTTCACTCTCACCACCTCCTCCTCCAAGTTGTTCCAAGTCTCTATACTTCTATATGGGAAGCTGAATTTCTTTGTGTCCTTACGACATCTGCCCTTCCTCAGTTTAAACTCGTGTCCTCTTGTCCTTCCATCATCCCTCACGAAAAGATCTTCCCCTATCTACTCGTTCCAAACTTTTTACTCCCTTGAACATCGTTATTAAGTCGCCTCGTTCCCTTCTCTCTTTCAAGGTAGGCAGTTGTAGTGTCTTAAGTCTTTCCTCATATGTCAACTCCTTCAATCTTGGGATCATCTTCGTTGCTATCCTTTGGACTTTCTCTAATTTGTTTGTGTTTTTTCAAATGTGGTGACCATATCACTGCTGCATATTCTAATCTTGGTCTTATCATAGTCATTATCAGTTTTCTTAACATTTCTTCATCCAAGTAGTTAAATGCCACTCTCATATTGGTTATTATTCCATATGCTCCTCCAATGAGCATGTTAATATGCTTCTCCGGCGATAGATCATCTTGTATTATCACTCCAAGGTCCTTCTCATGCCGTGTTTTGCCAATTTTTTCAATTCCTAATTTGTACTCCCAGCTTGGCCTTATCTCACTTGTTCCCACTTCCAAAACATGACACTTTTCTGCATTGAAACTCATTTTCCAGGTTTGGCTACATCTATGCAACTTATCTAGGTCCTTTTGAAGATCCTGACAACTTTCTATATAGGTGACATTCTTCATGATCATAGCGTCATCCGCGAACATATTTATATGACTATTCAAGTTTTCTGGCATGTCGTTTACATAAAGTAGGAACATTATCGGACCCAACACAATCCCTGTGGTACTCCGCTCGTCACACTCCTCCACTGTGAATATTCGTCTCGTATTACCCCCAGGGGGTAAGGGGGCCTTCATCTAATGGTGGAGGAAAAAAAGAATATGCCTCACGCATCCTACTGCATGTCGTACAAGGCGACTAATAGGGGGGATGGTGATAGACTTGCGGACCAAGTAGCCATCACTATACAATGAAGCCTTGTTATTGGCGCTGGCATTGTCTCTATATGATAGTGCTGTGACAGGGCTTCATTGTACTTGCTCCAAGTTGCCTAATGGCGGCACACTGGCAGTGGGTGTCGCTCCCTCTGGACCCGGCCCTGGCGCCCTGGGCCCAACCTGGACGAAATGGATCCAGAGGGTACAGTACGTAGTGTTTCCCCGGACTGGCACTTTCCGCCCAATAGTATAGGGGCCCGAACCTGGTGGTAGCGCTCCAGGAGGCTGCCCTGTCATTTGGCGGAAAATATCAGGCTAGTCGTAGTGCCGTGTACGCGCACGGGGTGCGTCCCTGCGGCTGGTTCTGGTGGGGCGTACCGAGGCCACTGGATCCTACCCCCTTGTAATCACTTGGGGGATGGTGCTGGGAATGGTCCCGGGGTAGACTGGAGCCGGAGTTCTGGGGGGGGGTGATGCTCATCTGCCAGCCAAACCTACCTAACTATGACTAAAATCAAAGAAAATAAACGTAAGTCCGATGAAACAAAACCGCACAGGACAATGACAAATGCCCCCCACAAACTCAGACTTGCTAGTGTGAATGTTGGTAGTTTGAATCTGCGTGCGAATGAAGTGGTTGAGATGTGTGAGAGGAGGCGAGTGGACATCTGCTGTACCCAGGAAACACTCTGGAAGAGGCATGGGGTACAGTGGATTGTCGGAAGGAGGAAAAGATATAGGATATACTGGATGGGTGTGGAGACTGATAAAGCGAAAGGAGGAGTGGGTGTTCTGGTGGCTGAAGAGCTGGCGGAAAGTGTGCTTCAGATTACGAGAGTTAGTGAAAGGCTGATTGTTTTGAAGTTGAAAGTTGGTGAAAGAATTCTGAATGTGATATCTGCATATGCCCCACAGGCTGGTTTACAGAAAGAGATAAAAGAGGACTTCTGGAATGACACCGTCAGTGTCATTTCAGGCCTCTCGGAGAACGAAATAACTATCGTGGGGGGGGACCTCAATGGTCACGTGGGAGCATCTGCAGATGGATACGAGGGGGTACATGGAGGAATTGGTTACGGAAGGAGAAATCTAGAAGGCGAATATATATTGGAGTCCTGCGTTGCACTCAACATGGTTGTGTGTAACACAAAGTTCAAGAAAAGACAGAGCCACCTGATCACATATAACTCTGGGGTCTCCAGTAGCCAGATAGATTACTTCTTGGTTAACAGGAAAGACTGGAAACTAGTTCGAGATGTAAAGGTCATCCCGAGCGAAGAATGTATCCCCCAGCATAAGCTACTTGTGTGCGACATGAGCTTATACAGAGATCCTAAGCGCAAGAAGGTTTACATACCCAAAAGGAAAGTGTGGCTGCTGAAGGACAAGGAAGTTAGGGATAGGTTTCATAATGAACTGGAGGAAATGAATAGAAATAAGGAAGCTAGGCCTAACGATGTAAATAGCCAATGGAACTTTCTTAAGCATAGCCTTATCGCTGCCACTGACAAAGTCTGTGGGAAAACAAAGGGTCACCCCAGGAATAAGACCTCTTGGTGGTGGAACGATGAGGTAGAACATGCTGTGAAAGAGAAAAGGAGATGCTTCAAAGCATGGAAGAAAGGAGGCAGCAGGGAGGAATACCAGGCAGCTAAACGAACTGCCAAAAGAGTTATTTACAATGCTAAAAATCGCATTAAGGACCTGGTCCTCGAACAAGTGTGTAACACTGACAACCCCAATGGGATCTTCAACCTAGCTAGGCGAGTTAAAAATGACAGTAGGGATATTATAGGTGAACAGTGTGTTAGAGATGATAATGGGAAGATTGTGTATGCAGAAAATGAAATCAGAGAAGCATGGAAGGTACACTATGAACGATTGCTAAATGTAGAGTTTGAATGGGATAAGGAACAGCTTAGTATCGAAAAACCAATATCTGGGCCCCCTCCTTTGATAGCACCAGCTGTAGTGAGCGACGCAATCAATAAAATGAAGGACGGTAAAGCTCCAGGTTGCTCCGACATTGTCGCTGAGATGATAAAAGCCTCAGGGGAGATTGGTGTAAACTTAGTCACTGAGTTGATAAACACCATTATTAAAGATGAGAAAATCCCAGAGGATTGGCTCAAAAGTGTAATAGTAAATATACAAAGTAAAAGGGGATGCGCTAGATAGAGGAAATTATAGGGGCCTGAAAATGCTTGACCAAATCATGAAGGTCTGTGAGAGAGTCCTTGAGGGTTTGATCAGGCAAAGCATCTCTATTGATGATATGCAGTTTGGTTTTATGCCAGGACGTGGTACAACCGATGCTATCTTCATAGTCAGGCAGATACAGGAAAGATACCTACTAAAAGGCAGGGATCTTTACTTTGTGTTTGTGGACCTGGAGAAGGCCTTTGATAGGGTACCTAGAGATGTTGTACAGTGGGCTATGAGGAAACTTGGTGTGGAAGAGTGGCTGGTGCGTGTGATAATGAAGATGTATGAGGATTCGCGAAGTTCGGTGAGGGTGAAAGGTGTACTGAGTGATGAATTCGCAGTCCGTGTTGGAGTCCATCAGGGTTCAGTGTTAAGCCCCCTCCTCTTTATTATGGTCTTGGAGGCGCTGTCTAGAGTTTTTAGAGGCGGACTCCCGTTGGAACTGTTTTATGCAGACGATTTAGTCCTAATAGCTGACAGTATGCAGGATGCTGAGGCCAAATTCAGAAAGTGGAGAGAGGGCATGGCGAGCAAGGGTTTAAGAGTCAATATTAACAAAACCAAGGTTATGCATTGTAGTTTGAGACGAGGCAATGTGGAAAAGAGCGGTGCATACCCATGTGCAGTGTGTGGAAAGGGAGTGGGCGTTAACTCAATTCAATGTAGCATCTGTCGATGTTGGGTACACCATGGGAGTAAGCGCTGTAGTAGAATAAAGGGGCCCCTGCCGAAGGATAAGTCAGAAATAGAGAAATTTGAGTGCGTAGTGTGCAAAGGCGAGCTTGTGTTAAGTGATGATCCTGTGGCTGTGAATTTTGGAAATGAGTCTTTGGAGCTGGTGAACAAGTTTTGTTACCTAGGAGATACCATCTCTGCCGGTGGTGGGGCCGAGGCTGCCACTGTTGCTAGAATTAGGTGTGGCTGGGGGAAGTTCAGAGAATTGATGCCAATCCTGACCATGAAAAGAATGCCTCTCCCCCTGAAGGGAAAGGTGTATGCCTCATGTGTTAGAAGTGCAATGACGTATGCCTCAGAAACATGGGCCGTTAAAGTAGAGGATGTCAACAGAATGGAGCGTAATGAGATGAGAATGGTGAGATGGATGTGTGGGGCCAGGCTACAGGATAGAATAACAAATGTTGAGCTGAGGAGACGTTTAGGTATAAAGAGTATTAGCGAGGTGATGCGTACAAGTAGACTGGGATGGTATGGACATGTGGAGAGAATGGATGAACAAAATTGGGTGACAAAATGCAGGTCTGTGATTGTGGAGGGAGCTGCACCAAGGGGTGGACCGAGGAAGACCTGGGATCGGACTATACGCGCCGATCTCAAATCCAAGAACTTGACAAGTGAAGCAGCCCTTAACAGGGTTGCCTGGAACGCCGCCATTAGGACAAGAGACTGAAACTGCACTTATGTGTGGAACACTCAGTCTTAAAATGTTATGTATGTATGTATGTATTGTGGTCCTCATTTCTCTTTCTATTAATAAGTTTTCCATCCATTTTAACATCCTACCATGTACACCTCCAACAACCTGCAATTTCCACAATAGAAATGTATGTACTGTATACAGTACTGTATACTCTGGCACCTTCCCCATTTTTTTTTTTTTTTAATTATATGGGGGTGGCTGACTCGAGGCAGAGCCCGAACAGGGACATCACAACACATCAGAAATACAAAACATAAAAATCTCACACACATCTAAGTCGCCCAGGAGAAATACCCAGAGACCCAGGCCCATTTGGGGTCCCCAGCAAAAGATTAAAGGAGTGTGCAGAGCAATTAGTGTAGCCAGTGAGGGACATAATTCAAGCTTCCTTAGATAAAGGACAGGTTCCTGTTGAATGGAAAAGAGCTAATATCATTCCTATATACAAGAATGGAAGCCCTGAGGACCCTTTAAACTATAGACCAGTTTCACTTACTAGTATTGTATGTAAGATTTGTGAAAAGCTAATTAGGAAGAGATGGATGAAAATGTTGGAGAGAAAGAAGATAATAACCCCAAAGCAATTTAGATTCAGAGAAGGGACATCTTGTGTTACCAGTCTATGTTACTACAGTAGGGTGATAGATGTACTGCAAGACAGAGGCGGATGGGTGGACTGCGTCTACTTAGACCTTTCCAAAGCATTCGATAAGGTACCACATAAGAGATTGTTATCTAATCTTGAGACGATAGGATGTGTCAGGGGGAGTTTGCTGAAATGGATGAAGAGCTATTTAACAGATAGGGATATGAGGACCAACATTAGAGGAACTTACTCATCGTGGCGGAAAGTTGAGAGTGGTGTGCCGCAGGGATCTGTGTTGGCACCTCTCATGTTCCTTATGTACGTGAATAACCTGCCGATAGGCATAAATTCCTACATGTCAATGTTTACAGATGACGTAAAAATTATGAGACAAATAACAAATAAAAGTAGTTGTGAGGAGCTGCAAGGGGATTTAGATAAAATATACGAATGGAGCACCAAGTGGAAAATTAAATTTAATATAAGTAAATGTCATGTGTTAAATATGGGAATAAGTGTGAATAGACCAAATTGGCAGTACAGGATGGGAGATAATATAATTAGCAAGGCCAAAAAAGAAAAGGATTTAGGGTTGATTATACAAGATAACTTGTCGCCAGAGAAACATATTAACAAGCTCTTTAGCGGAATGTATGCAATGGCCGGGAATATGAAAGTTGCTCTGAACTACTTGGATGAGAACATGTTAGCGAAGATTATAAAAAGTATGATTAGACCAAGATTGGAGTATGCAGCAGTGGTGTGGTCCCCGCATCTTAAGAAGCATATTCACAAGTTAGAAAGAATCCAGAGAGCAGTTACTAGATTGGTTCCAAGTCTCGGAGAACTGCCATATGAAGGGAGGCTAGACAAATTAAATCTACCGAGTCTAAAAGAGAGGAGAGAGAGGGGAGACATGATAATGATGTACAAATGCACCCGAGGGCTGGAGAGGCTGGATAGGGAGGATATAATAATTATTGATACAGGAATAACTAGAGGCCACAGCTACAAAGTAAAAAGACCTACCCGGTACCTGCAAGAACGATATCAGGAAGTTTAGCTTCCCCTATAGATATACTGTAATGACAAATGGAATAGGCTGGAGGAGGAGGAGGAGGTGATAGGGGCAAGGAACATCCATATTTTCAAGAAAAAATTGGATGAAAGTAGACTGAGAGACGGGACAACACGAGCTTAGCGCAACTCCTATAAACTACAATTAGGTAAATTAGGTAAATAAATACAGGTCCCAGATCCCACGGAGAGGCGCCAATTTCCGCAGGCAGACCCGCAGCGAAGCTTTACTATCACAAGCCCGCCCACCATGCTTCCAGGCGCACCCTTCATTACCACCGGCTCCCCGGGCCAGGCGCCTGATAGACTACTACCGTATCTAGTCCAACTGGCGCACGACCCTCTCTCCCAAACGACCGCGTTTACACTCGTCTATTCACAAGCATTCTCCATTCATTCCTGTTTATTACCACTTCCCCCGCCTGATCTATAGTCATTCCTCTATCATCCAAAGCTTGTCTTACACATTCTCTCCATCTCAATGGGGGTCTTCCTGCCCTTCTATCTCCCCTTGTATCTGACTCACATATTCTCTTTGTAAGCCTTTCATCTTCCATTCGTTCAACATGACCATACCAGCTCAGCACTCTTCTGTCCACTCTGGCCGACAAATGTTCCTGCTGTCCCACTCTCCTACACATCTCTTCATTCCTCAATCTGTCTCTACGAGTAACTTCACACATACTCCTCAAGTAGCTCATCTCCATCACATCCAGCTTTCTTCTCTCCTTTTTCTTCAGAGCCCATGTTTCAGCCCCATACATCACTGTTGGCACAACAATTCCTTGATACTGTGCACTTTTTACTTTCATTCAGAGATTTCTCGTCTTCCACATACCGTAAAATGGGGTAACTTCGGACATTTTTCTATGTTTTTTAAAAATTGCTCCGGAGTGTAAACACATTATAGAGATTTAACTAGGTCAAGTGATGTATGGTGATAGTGCGCCATAATCCAGGAAGCCTCCTAAAATTATCCCCCATAATAAGAGAGCTATCCTTATCCTAAATGATGTCCGAAGTTTGCTTGAAAAGTTGAAAACTTCGGACATGTATGGATAACTTCGGACATAGGTGATTTCTTATGGAAAATGATTGCCAAGAAAGCCGAGATAACTTCGGACAAACGGAGAAGAACTTCGGACCTACGTTCGTGGCCTTATTTCATTCATTTTTCGGCTCCTACTATTTTATATGAATATTTTATTATTGCTGCTTATTCCTGTCCGATGTTTAAGTGGAAAATGCACAGTCAATACTTTTAGGCCTGTATAATCAGTATAGGAGGGGGATATATACGATGTTATAACATATATTCTGTTTGGATCTGTTCTCGTTAGGCATTGAGCTCACTCTTAGAAAATATTGAGCAGGAAAAATAACCAATGCTGTCTAATCAATAACTCGAAAATTAACTAGGCCTAGTGAAAATATATAGGTATGTATACTATATCACTGCATATACACTTTTATGAATTTGAGCATTTTTATAGGTATAACGTATTTGTTGGTGTTTCTTTCGGCAGATAAAAAAAAATTTGGACAAGATATATGCCTCTCCTAATTTATATATATTATATATCCAGAATTATCCAAAATACATAAATCGGTTAGCATATCATATTTTTATGGGTTTTTGGACTCAGAGAATGATTATTTGATCTTTTACCACCATGTTAACCCGTTGAGCCCCGGCTAGTTATAATATTTTGTTCACCCTAGTCCCAAGCCATTTTCACTTCTTTTTTTTGTTTGCTAAAATGGAAGACAAGGATGAGAAATGAAAAAAAAAAAAAAAAAAAATCACCTCGGATATTTTTTTTTGGGGGGGGGGGCCTCAAAAAAATTTGTTGAGCCAAAATGGAAGAGAATGGTGAGAAATGAAGAAAAAAATAAAAAAAACTCACCTCGGTCATTTGGGGGGGGGGGGGGGGGGGTCGAAAGTTCGTCTCCCCCACATGACCACCCGCCCGGGAGCACTAAGGTAAAAACTGAGTATGGCATTGTACGGCATACATCCTAAGGAGTGTCTCACATAAATCTCAAGCCTCTAGCTCCCATACGACCGGAGTAATGAAGGATCAAAGTTGCGGTGAACTAAGGGTGTAAACTATCCCCACTAATCACACCACCACCGGCCGCGCGGCTGTCTTGGCCCGCTCACACCTACCGGCCCGGCTCCCACACACACACTACGGTACCTCCCCCTCCTATTCTCCCGCCATTTCCTACCTTACGAACCACGTAAATGATTTTAATATGCCGGACGCACGTGATGCGTCGCTGGGAGTTGGTGATAACAAACTGCCGACGCATCACGTGCGACGCTGGGTCTCAATGGGTTAATGATGGACAAGTATTATGAATGATTTTCATAGGGCAAATAATAACAAACGATTGTTTTGTTCCATGTCCGAAGTTAGCAAGTTTTTTTTTTTAAACACAATCGGCTAAATGATAGTGTTCTAGCTAGAGCGTTATACAAGTGTAACAAATTTCCTTTGGTGGATGTTGTCTCTGGTTAGTTAGTTATGTAGAGCAGATTAACCAGACCACTGAGCTCCATACGGAACTCTCATAGGTCTGGCCCGAAGGATTGGATCAGATTACTGAAAGGAGCTTAAGGCAACACAAAAACTGACGATAGGGGGGAAGGAAAATGACGGAGAATCGGATAAAAGGTCAGTGAATGATTTAGTACCAAAACAAACCGTACGCAGACGGGCAGTATCTGGGCAGTCAAAGACGTGGCGAACAGTTAGAGGGGAATGACAGGAGGAGCAGGTAGGGGGCGGAGTGCGGGGAGTGGACATCAAATAACCGTGAGTCAGCCGGGAATGGCCTATCCTAAGTCTAGTTAGTAAAACTTCCTCACACCTGTGAGACCTGGAAGACGAGGGCCAAGGACGGACAGAAGGTTTGATTGCACGGAGTTTATTATTGCAGGGTAGAGCATCCCAATGAGATTGCCACGTGCAAAGAATAGAAGGCTTGAGTAAGGACAGCCAATCACCTAACGGAAGGTGGGGCTGGCGAGGGATCATTAAAATAGCATTCTTAGCCGCAGCATCGGCATCTTCATTGCCACGGACACCGATGTGAGCAGGAATCCAACATAACTGGACCTGGAATCCACGTAGGCTCATCTCGTGGAGAGCGTGTTTTATGGCTAAAACTATTACGTGGGAGGACGAATAAGCACGGAGCGCTTCGAGGGCACTACGAGAGTCACTGTAAATTATAAAGGGCTGTTGAGGGGTGTCACGTATAATGTCAATAGCAGATTGGATAGCTAAAAGTTCAGCAGTAAAGATAGAGGCTTGGGGCGGGAGAGAAAACTGAAGGAGCTTAGTAGAGGACACAGCAGCGAGGCCCACCCCAGAGTCAGTCTTAGACCCGTCAGTGAAGATGGCAAAATGGGGGCCTTTACGACGTATGTGTTCGAGTGCGTGTTGGCAGTGATGGCTAGGGACAAAAGGATATCTCTTAGAGAGGAAGGAGAGGTGAGTGCAAACATTGGGGAGAGAGATAACCCATGGGGGGGAAGGGGAGACAACAGGCGGCGAAACAGCAATGTGAAAGTCAAGAGAGTTGAGGAGAATTGTAGCACGAATCGGAAAGGAGGGGGAAGATGGACACGGATCGGGAATGAAGATATCACTGAAAAGGGAATTAGTGGGAGAGTCACTATGTTTAATTTTAATGCACGGCGCATAGTAACTAAATCGCGATGGAGGGAGAGCGGGGCTCGCCACTCTCAGCTAAGACGGAGGTATTTGGGGAGGAATGGAAAGCTCCAGTACAGAGACGCATACCCTGCGTATGAACAGGGTCCAACATCTTCAAAACGGAAGCAGAGGCAGACCCATAAATGGGGCAGCCGTAGTCGAGGATGGAAAGAACCACCGCCTTGTAGAGCATCAACATAGTGGTACATCTGGCACCCCAAGTGGTATGGGATAGTTTTCTGAGGAGGTTGAGAGCACGAAGGCCTTTACCTTTAGTATACTGAACATGGTCTCTCCAGTTGAGATGTTGGTCAAAGATTACGCCTAAGAATTTAACACTGGGATAGAAAGAAATCTGAGAGGGTCCCATTCGAAGCGATATTGACTGGCCACGGAGCCAGCGTTTGTCTCGATAGAAGACTATTGCCTTAGTTTTCTCAGCCGAAAACTGAAAGCCAACTGAAGATGCCCAGGCGATCACCCGTTGGATGGAGATGTTGAGTATACGTTGAACATGTCTGAGGGTACGGGCAGTGCAATAGATGGTAAAATCATCAACGTACAGGCTGCCATGGACTTCCGGCAGCAATTGTTGAATGACTTTATTTATGGCCGCGGAAAAAAGTTTGCTGCTGAGAACGCTGCCCTGGGGAACACGATTGACGAGTGGAAAGACATTAGAAAGAATTCCCTCCACTCGAGTCTGGAATGTTCGATCAGAAAGAAAGTTGGAAATAAAAAAAGGTAGATGGCCACGGGCACCACTATCATGAAGTAGTTGCAGGATGGGACGCCGCCACGTGGTATCATATGCCTTCTGGATGTCAAAGAAAACGGCGACGGTGATGGACTTACTTTCAAAGCCACGCTTGATATGAGATTCTAATAACGTAAGCGAGTCCAGAGTAGATCGATCTTTCTGAGAGCCAAATTGGGTCGGAGTGAGAATAGTGTTTTGACGGAGGAACCAAGTGAGTCTAGTATTGACCAATTTCTCCATTAATTTACAAAGACAACTGGTGAGGGATATTGGTCTATAACTCGAGGGCAAGCTCGGGTTTTTTCCAGGTTTTGCAATTGGGACGACAATAGCATGTTTCCATGAGGTAGGAAATTGATGACGGATCCACACCTGATTATAAAATTGCAAGAGGTAGGATTTAGCAAGGGGGGCTAAGTTAGTGAGTAAGGCAAAACTTATGTTATCTTGGCCAGGAGCGGAGTTAGGACAATTGGAGAGTGCATGTTCAAATTCATCCATAGTAAAGCATGCATTATAATCAAAGGTGTCTGGTGAAGAGAAGTTGAGGGGGATCGACTCCATTTCAAGTTTATGGCGGCGGAAATTATCGTCTAACCTCTCATTACTGCTGACATGGGCAAGAGGTTCGATATCTCAAGGGGATCGTGAACAGTACGGCCACCGTGTACCAAAGCATGGCGCGGAGGGGCAATGTGAAGGCTGTTAATATTCCTGAATTTATGCCAAACGCATGATATCGGGGTAGACGGGGAAATGGTGGAGACATAAGTTTTCCAGGCTTCGGATCTACTACAGATGACTTCTCGACGGAATTTAGCTGATAGTCGATTGTAGTGAGGTTTGATGGCACATATATCCATCGATAACGAGATGGAATGGCATAGAAGATCATCACGTAAAGGTAAGCGTGAACATAAAGAATTGTAACGTTTATTGAGACTATCAAGGCGGCGGCCTAATTCATGTTTACTTTTAGCAAGAGTGGATAAGGTGCTGTCCCACCAGGGGACTCGACGACGTAGGGGGGAAGAAGTCGTCTGGGGTATAGACTTAGTAGCTGCATTAGTAAAAAAATTAACGAGTAATGAATGAGTTTCATCAGGATCCCTTAAGGGATTAAAAGGTGGGATTTGTCTGGTGTGGAGGACATATGCGTCCTAGTCAGCTTTGTGGAAGTTATAGCGAGGGAGCGAAGGACATAGACGGAATTGCAAGTAAGACAGGATGACAGGAAAGTGATCGCTTGGGAACGTATCAACACAGACCCGCCACTCGAACTTATCAACAATTGCTGTGGAGCACAGGGTGACATCAACAGAGGAATAAGCATGATGGGAAGCAGAAAAGTAAGTGTGTGAGTCGGCCTCATTAAGGCAGCAAAGGTCACGGTTCAGAAGCAAATGTTCAATCTGCGAACCGGCTGTATCAGGATTGGAGGAAGTAGGGTCCCATATAGGGTTATGGGCATTAAAGTCACCCAACAGTAAGATGGGAGAGGGTAGTGTAGAGAAAAACTGAGAAAGCAAGGAAAGGTCATAATTGTAAGCAGGTTGGTTATAGATATTGCAAATGGTAACAGAGTCACCATCGGGGATATGAAGAGTAAGGATAGAGTGCTGTAGGAAACTTGTACGAATGGGAAACAAGTCAAAAGTTACTCGATGATGGACATAAATTGCTGTGCCATATTCTCCATCAGGGGATAGAGAACAGCACGCAAGGTGGTAGTTGGTGATGGATTTATCATAATTTCCAATGTGTTGTAAACAAATACACATTGGATTATAGACACGGAGTAAACGCTGGATCTCACCTAGATGGACTCTAGATGAGAGACCATTACAATTCCATTGTAGTATATAGGGATTGAACAGGTTAAGTGAGAGACGTCAGGTTACGTAAATTAACAGCACTGTTCGGCTGTTGGAGATGAAGAGGAACGGGTCTGGGGGGAGGGTCATGAGAAGGCAGGGAGTTTCGACGTGGACGGTGGGGGGACACATTAGAGGACAGGTCATGGAGGATAGTAGCTATCTTGGAGTGTGAAAGATCTGAACGTGATTTTAAGTGAAAAGCGCATAAGCACGAAGAGTTATGAGAGGCGGTGTTATCAGGGGTTGGTAAACGTCGGTCACGGAGAAAGGAGCGTATCAACGCAGCAACAGTGGATTTAGTGTGGGTAGGCGTCCGGCGATACTCACGCACAAAGCAGTCATGACAGCCACAGTGGGGTGCATGGGAGCCCGAGGCGGTAACATTGATAGGTGCGTGAGGTCGAGGACGAGTAGGCGGGGGGGACGCAGGCGTAGAGGGGGTGTGGAGTGAGGGAGGCTGGGACGGAGAACCCATATCAGAGCGGAAGATGCGAGAGCGAGGAGGGACACGTTGAGGTTTGGGAGGCATAGGTCGGGCTGTGAGGGTCTTACGTTTTACGGAGGGAGATTGACGATCTGAGGAGGGAGAATGTAGAGCATCAGATCGGCGTTTACTGGTGGAGGGGGTAGAATCCATGACATCGTCAACATCGGTAGAGGGAGCCGGGGCAAGAGGCAAGGATTGAATATCAGTTACTGGTGAAGGGGACGCGGATGCTTTTGGGGTGGAGGCTTCATGAACAGGGGGAGGGGTATTCAGTGTATGAAATCGGTTGGAGAGGGGAACAGTGGCTGGACTAGAAAGGGGTGAATCCAACACAGCATCACTGTCCTCACGTCGTCGACTACCGGGAGAAACGTCAGTTGTAGGTGCACGAAGTCTAGCACTGTAAGTCATATCTCTAGAGGGATATTTAACATCTCTTACTCTCAGTTCTTGCTTAGCTTCTCTGACAGACATGCCTGACCGACTAATGAGAAGCTTTAACTCAGCATTGTACATGTAGAACACACATTGCTTTGAGCGAGCATGGTGTTCAAGGCCACAGTTAACACACTTTGGAGTGCCACAATTCCAACGGGTAGCATGTTTGACGGAGCTACAGAAGGCACACACCCGAACCTTCTTACACCTACCAGCTGAGTGACCAAAGGTGGAACAGTTTGTACATTGTAACGGTTTGGGGACATAAGGTCGTACTTCACGCCTTTGTCCTTCGATCCTGACATCTCTTGGGAGGGAACGTCCACTAAACTTAATGCGAGCTATGCGGAGAGGATGAGAAGGAGTTGATTTGTTTGGGATACTATACAAATCAACGTCGTGCACATTTGGATAACGCAAGCGCAACGACGACAGGAGGGTCGACTTATCAGGAAGCCCGTCATGGTCATAAGTTGAGGGTAGAACAACAGTACCGAGGATGTAATTGAGGTCGATATGTTTCGTGACAGTAACAGGGATATCGTCCAAGGTAGTAAGAGATAGGTATGTCTCAGATTGGGCACGAGTAGTGGTTTCCACAATCCAATCATTATTACCAGTCTCACGGAACGATAAGTCCGAAGTTGCATGCGCCGAGAGGAGGAGGTTCTCTAACTTAGCCCCCGAGATGTAGGAAGCCGGTCGTATGACGAGGAAACGCGGCCAGTCATCATCGCCAAAAATTGAATCGAAGTGCCGGAGGGTGGCATTGGGGACAAACTGACGCCGAGGTTTCCGCCGATGTTGGGGGCCGGAATGAGGCATGTGAGGCTCCAGAGTTGCAACGAGTGAGGTGGAAGTAGTGGCTGAACTAACAATCGGCTGAAATGGTGGAGAAACAGTGTCGATGGGAGGTGAAGGGTCACCAACACTGGTGTCACTCAGCAGGTGGTCAGTGGAAACTGTAAGTCGGTTAACGGGTAGTGCTGAGGAGCAGGGCGTGTCAAGAGAACCCGGCACGCCAAGGTCTATGGTTTGAACAGGAGACTCAACACAAGGAGGGTCTCTCTTATCTTGGGAGAGGGGAGGGACATTTAAATCATGAGCGGCAGGTGTAGTTGGGCTCTGTGGAGAGTCGATATGAACAGGGGCCGTTGTAGGGTCCACAGATGGAGGATGGGAATCCTTAGTCGTTGAAGCAGGTAATTTAGTATCTGAGCGTGAGAGAGCATCAGACTCGGAACAACTCGGAGGGGAGGTGTCCAAGGTGGTAGACTCAGAGGGCAGAGGAAGGTCAGATAGAGAGTCCAGGGGAATGCAAAGGTCAAGTACCGGGGGCGCCAAAGCTGGATCCAGGGGAGGAGGTTTGCATGGCTGATCCATGATGACCCTAGTTGTTTTTACTATTCTATTTTCATTTTATCGGAAATAACAAAAGAAAGAAAAACATAACTGAGGGGAAAAAAAGAAAGAAAATGAAAAAGAAAAATAGCAACAAAACAATAAATAAAGAACATACCAGAAGGGCCAACAGAGAACCCTCCGTCGTGAGTCAGGGAGCCCCAGCCTCTATACCGGTGGCGCAAACAGGGGCAGGTCTCCAGGGGGCTCATACCCTACCCCCCTAGACTAGGGGGGATAGCCCCAAAACGCACAGAAAGGCCAAGCTTAGGCAAAACCGCTATACTGGGACCGAGGGCAAAGTTAATTGCAATCATCCCCAATCTGTGCGTAATGGAGGGCAGCCGGACAGAAGCCAGGAAACCCACCAGGAAGGGAAAACGGACCCCTGGAACCGAGACCGGTCCCCACTGATGGGCGACCCCAGGGGCATCAACGCGGGCAACCACGTCGCCGCTCCTGGGACCAGCCCCCTCGGGCGGTGAGCTAGACCGCCACGGCCCCTGTAAACGGAGAGGAGCCAGTACTCCAGACTCGGCGAGGGAAGGCTCTCGAGCCTAGCCGGCACAATTTAGTTAAAATAGGGAGGAAATCCTCCGCAAAATTAAAACAAAAATGGGAACACGAAAAACGTTGTCACCGGGAGGTTCCGCTTACCCCAATGACGACGGGGGGGCACTTTGTCCACGACGCCGATTGAAAACCTGCCCTAAAGAGAGTGACACCAACGACCCCGTTTCAAGCCCCGCCACCACGACAAGGTGGCTCCCCATTGGCGGGGTGTTGTCTCTGGTAATGTTACTACAAAATTATATCAGTCACATCATTCATACAAACAAATTTCTTCAGGGCGATAGAAGTTTGGCAGGGTAGCGAAAAATTTACATATTTTCGTCATATATATAATATTTTTTTAGTGTACATATACTCATGTCAGTTTCCTAGGACTTTTACATGCTTTTCCTTTGCCATTTCTCTAAACGGACCCCACAAAAAAAACCAATAAAAAGCGTTTCCATTATATAATGACAATGTCTAATTACTTATTATCGCCGATGTCCGAAGTTACCCCACTTTACGGTACTTCCCATTGCTCCGAAAACCTTCCTTCCTTCACACACACTCTGTTTTACCTCCATTTCCATACCTCCACTCCTACTTATCGATCCTCCTAGATATTTAAAACGCTCTACTTGTTCTAATATTTCCTCATCCAGCCTCGCATCTAGATTCACCCTACGATCACCCCTATTACACACATACTTTACATTTATTGACATTCACCTTCAGTTTCCTCCTCCCACAAACCACACCAAACTCTTTGACTACCCGCTGCAGTTTCTCCTCATAATCTGCCACCAACGCTGTGTCATCATCAACTGATTCAACTCCCAATCTCTACCATTCTTCCCTACTAAACCCAATCCTTGGTGATAGGCTGGTCTATCAGAGTGAGACCTGAGCTATCTCTGCCATACCCATAGTTTACTCTGACTGTTCCTTTTACTTATATATTTTCTAGATCTCAAGTGACGGCATCTCTTCCTTGGATTGACCTCCCAATCTACCAAGATTGGAAGCCAAAGCATCACATTTTTTCTTTGCCACTCAACTTTCTCTTCATAGTTACTGAGGGGCACTGGGCCCTGGGTGGGGCTTTGGTTTCCCGGGCGTTTCCGCACCCTCCTCAGCTCCCCGCCATGGAGTGGCTTCGGTCACCCAGGCTTTATTATGGTCGGCAGGGAGGGTTCTATGGCCTTGGCCTTGCTCGGGGCCTTGGGGCTGTTCGGCCAGGCAGCTTGGGGAACAACAACAACAACAACTAAACCCAATCCTCTTCCCATAGTTCTCATTTTCACCTCCCTCACCACACCATCCATAAACATATTAAACTGCCATGGTGACATTACACAACCCTGTCGCAAACCTACATTTACCTCAAACCATTCACTTAACCCACTGAGCCCCAGCGACGCAAACGTTGCGTCGGCAATGTATGTAACGCTAAACCCCTCCTGATGTGGCGGCGTCTACGCCGTGGGGCCACCTCCCGAGGCTGCCAACCGCGGATGGCTGCCGACCCTCCACAGACCGAAGACTAAATCAACGACCAGTGGAGGAAAACCGGATGCCGGCCGCGGGGAGCAGTTTCGGGAGCCAAACCGTCACAACCATCCCCTGCCCCCTCCCTGGGGGCATGGGTCCTTGGAGCGGCTTCGGTCGCGCCGGGGATTTCCACACCTCTCACACCACACACACACATGACACAGTTTTTCCTACACCGAGAAATGACTCTCCGGCTGTCATTTCTCGAAGACTTCTTCTAGCCGGAGACATTGAGAGCAACCCAGGACCCACGTACACATACATATGTCCAACTTGCTCAAAACCCATCACTTCGAGTCGCCATACTAAGGGTTCAGTTCTCTGCAATTCATGCGGGAACTGGACCCACTTCACCTGCACAACACTTGCCTCCAAGAAACACTACACAAACACTTGGACCTGTTCCTCATGCCCCTCCCTCTCCCAGTCAAATCCCTCACCTAAAACCCGTCCACCTCTCCTCCCCAACCCACCTAACCTTCCCATATCATCCACTCTCCCCCTAAAACCCGTCCACCTCTCCTCCCTAACCCACCTAACCTTCCCATACCATCCACATCCTCAACTCAACACACCACACCCCATCCTAATCCATTCCAACCCCCATCTCCTGCTTCCCAATCCCCACCCCACCATCCCAACCCCCAGCCCCTCCCACACCCCCACCCCCACCCCCCCCTCACCCCACCCCCACCCCCCCTTACCTCCCCCCCATCCCCGGGCAGCAGCACCCAACATACATCGTGCACATAACACTAACATTCTTCAACTGAACATAGATGGCATCAACACAAAGAAACACGAACTCTCACACTTCATCAAACCACACAACATACACATTGCCATCTTACAAGAAACAAAACTCCGCACAACACAAAAAACACCCACATTTCATAATTTCACCACCATCAGACAAGACCGGCTGTCGGCGGGGGCGGTGGACTCATCACCCTGGTACACAAAGAAATATCATACATAGTAACCAGTGTACAAACCAAATCCCTCCTCCCCCCAAATGATAACACAACAGAAATACAGTCAATTAAAATACGCACTGGCAACAACTCCAACATAACCATCATAAACACATACATCCCTCCCCAAACATCCCCTACAGTACCAAATGAATACAGACCACACTTACAACACATCACAAACACCCCACACACCCCACACATCATCCTGGGTGGTGACTTCAACGCCAAGACGTCAGCCTGGTTTGTCGACAACCCCGACACAGACAGAGGGCTGGTACTACAAAACCAAACCGATAACCTCATCATCCTTAACGACATCCATCAACATACCCATATTCCTCACCAAGCCCTCTATAACCCATCATCTCCAGACATCACCTTTTGCTCCCCAGAACTCGCCCCCACAACATCCTGGAGGGTGGTCAGAACCTTAGGCTCTGACCACCTCCCGATCATTATCACCACCAAAACCAGACTCACCCCAGCTAGCCACAAACACACATACACCAATTATAAAAGAGCTAACTGGGAAGCATTCACAAATGAGACAGAACAACACTTCACAACTCTAAACAGTACACCCATCACTAACATCAACAATGCTGTACACATACTCAATAAAAACTATCCAAAATGCTGACAAGAAACACATTCCAAGAGGTAACAGAAAAAGACACAACCCCAACTTCACACCAGAAATTCAAAACCTCATCAGACAACGCGACATACTGAAACACTCCCCAGCACCCCACACACAAGACATCACACAACAAATTCAAGCACTCAACACCCAAACTAACAACAAACTACAAGAACAACAAAAACTAAATTGGAATAACTTCCTACAAACACTGGATCACAAAACAAACCCCAAAAAACTCTACAAAACACTAAACAGCATCACACTTTCCAACAGCAACACAACACAATCACATGCTGCAATCACAACAACAGACTCTACTCCTTCATGTAAACAACAAGCAAACACTCTCATCAATCACTTCTCACCAATCACTTCTCACATGTCAGCCACCTAAAACCTCACAAAGACGACCGACGTGTCATCCGACGTAAGAGACAATTCCCCACAGACCCTGACTATACACCCTTCACCAATCACCAGACAAAGCATATCATCAACAATCTCAAGCACTCACCCGCCTGTGGCCTAGACAACATAAGCAACATACACCTCAGACACCTGGGACCACAAGGCATACAAGCACTCACTAACATATCAAACTACAGCTATTCACACAACACAATACCAGACATTTGGAAGCATGGTATCATCATCACATTCCCCAAACCCAACAAAGACCCCACGCTACCCTCCTCGCACCGCCCCATCACACTCCTTTGCTCCCCCTCCAAAATCATGGAATGCCTAGTATTACAACTAATTACACCCGACCTACCCCTAGCTCCAACACAACATGGCTTTAGGCCACTGCACTCCACAAACACTCTTCTCACAGACCTTACACAAAGAGCTTTCGACGGCATCAATTCAGCTAGACCACCACACAGATCACTATTAGCCACACTCGACATTAGTAAAGCCTTCGATGCCATCCCCCGCCACAACCTAACAAACAAAATCTACAACACAAACATGCACAACAACACAAAAAGGTGGCTGGCCAACTTCCTAGCAGGTAGATGTGCACACGTATCTTTTGCCGGTCAGTCATCTAAAATCAGAAACTTTCCAAACGGAGTCCCACAAGGATCCGTCCTATCGCCCGCACTCTTCAATCTGTACATGCACGATATAACTACACCCAATACGCCCCAAATAAACTTAGCCTCCTATGCAGATGACATAACACTCACATGCACACACCATGACCCAAAAAGAGCAACAGATCTCCTTCAACCCTATCTCAACACACTACATGGCTGGTGCACTACAAACAGACTTAATCTAGCCCCAGCCAAATCCACCGCAACCCTGCTCACAAGTTGGACAGGAGAACACGAATACATCCCTCAACTCACCATAAACAACACACCCCTAACACACACACACACACACAAAATCCTAGGAGTAACATATGATACTCATATGACATTCAAACAGCACACCACAAACATTAAAAAGAAACTGACACCCAGACTTAACGCCCTCAGGTCACTTGCTCACACAAAATTTGGACACAACAAAGAAACTACGACCACAGTATATAAACAATACATAAGATCAGTGATGGAATATGGAAGCCCAGCCTGGGCTTCTAACCTAGCTGAAACACATCATAAGACCTTACAGACTATTCAAAACAAAGCCCTGAAGATCATTACAGGCTGCACAGCTACTGCACCCACAGATCACCTACATCAAGAAACCAAAATCCTCAAAGTCAAAGACCATCTGGACATGAGAGGCACTCAATTCCTGGCAGCAGCCTCCACGAACCAAGACCACCCACTAAACTACATGGCAACACACCCACAGACACCAAGAAATATCAAAACAACACCCAGCACACGGTATCATACACAATTATTGTCCTCTCTCCCTCCCTGCCCACCCCGAACCAGCTTCCAGAAGCACATCCATACTCATCTCTCTCACCGATCCATCCACTCACTCACAGACAACACGCAGCTGCATGCACGACCTCCCGAAATCCATCCTTCCGAATCCTCCCTTCCTCGCGAGGACAGAGTCCACCTGGCCAGGCTGAGATGCGGACACCATCCAGCTCTCCTGAGCTATCAGAAGAGACTGGATGACTCCGTTGTCGACGCCTGCCCGGGATGTAACACAGCACCCCATACCATTAAACACATCATAGAAGACTGCATTTCACACAACCACTTACACCAACAACACAATCTACACTCAATGAGAGCTCTGTGGGAAAGCCCGATCGTGGCCATGGCCTTTCTCAGGGACTCGGGGCTGTTCGGCCAGGCAGCTTAGGGAACAACAACAACAACAACTGCCATGGTGACATTACACAACCCTGTCGCAAACCTACATTTACCTCAAACCATTCACTTAACCCACTGAGCCCCAGCGACGCAAACGTTGCGTCGGCAATGTATGTAACGCTAAACCCCAGCGACGCATAGGTTGCGTCACTGTTACTCCGGTCCTAATGTGGGTGGATCTCAGCTGCGACCGGCCAACTCTGTTCGAAATCTGGGTGTATATGTGAACTCCCGATTAGATTTCAAAGAGCATGTAAACCAGATAGTTAAAAGTTGTTACTTGCACATCAGAAATCTCTATTTGGTGAAGCCGTTTATAACCAGACGTTGCCTCCTGACGTTGGTTCACTCATTGGTCTTCTCTCGTGTTGATTATTGCAATGCCCTGTTGGTGGGTCTTCCAAATTATATTTTAAAGAAAGTTCAGTCTGTTCTTAACAGGGCCGCAAGACTCATTTTTGGTGTTCCACCTAGAACTCCTACTACATCTCTTCACATAGAACTGCACTGGTTGCCAGTAAGAGCAAGAATAGAATTTAAGTTGTGTTTGGTGACTTTTAAGGTTCTCAAATTTGGTGAGCCTAGGTACCTTGCGGAGCTGCTCAGGCGCCCACCGGCACACCATGGTGTAGTTGTGTAATCATGACAATGACCCTTTTCGTCTTGATGAACCAAGGGCTTTCCAGCAGTCTTCTTTCTTTGAGAGGTCATTCTCCTACATGGCTCCGAGGTTGTATAACAGGTTGCCGCTGTCCATGAGACAAGTGAGTTCTGTTGAATGTTTCAAGAGACAACTTAAGACTTTTCTCTTTGAGAGAAGCTATGATCTTGAGAGAGGTGTCATGACAGATGGCTATAGAGTTTAGGCTATTTTGCCACTGCTAGTGATTGTTAAATGTGTGTTGTATATAAATCTTCTTGTGATGCATTGATTTTGTTCTTTTTTCTTTCTCTTTCCGAGCGCTAGTGAATTCTTCGGAAAAATTGGCGCTTATGAGAAATAAGTAACATGCTTATTATTATTATTATTATTATGGCACCTAGAGGGCTCAGATTTGTATGGGAACTGTGCAAGTATCCCACGCAACCATGCCGATGGTTGAAAACTCAAAGTCCAACCGTGTGCGCGTGAGCGCGCAAAAACATGTTTTTTGGGTGTTTTTGCCTTCAATTTTTTACTCTTGTAAAATCGACTTTCGGTGCACAAAAACATGGTTTTTGGGTGTTTTTGCTTTCAATTTTTTACTCTTGTAAAATCGGCTTTCGGGGGCTCCGTAGGACCCCTTTTTGATCGTTTTGATCGTGTTTTTGTGGTTTTTCCTTCATTCCTAACCCATTTGCTATTTTGTCTGGATTTTTTTTTTTTTTTTTTCAAAACCTGCTGGTCCCTGGTGGTACATTTATTATAAACTAGCTGGGGCTCAGTGGGTTAACTCACCAGGCCTACCTATAATGAATGAACTATAATGAGTACTGTACATACTGAATTGTGGATAAGTTTTAGTAGGCCTACAGTATAGATAAATTTGAGTTTCCATCGACTATCAGCTATTTTGGTTGCAACACAATCCCACCCCTACTCTGCGCAGCTCTCCAACCCAAGAGTGAAACGTTATTCTCAATTTTTCTTCTATTCAACAGCTGAGCTGTGGAACTCTCTCCCAGAATCAGTCTGTCCCTCTTCCTATGACTTAAATTGCTTCAAACTCAGTGTGTCCAGGCATTTTGGCTCAAACGTCCCTTGATTTTGGCCCTGTCACTTTTTTATCTCTGGAGGAAGCACTCGCCACAGGCAGTTCTGCCTTTTGTCTCCCTCACTCACATAGAAAAAAATATATATATGCCTTGACAATTCTGACATTTAGGCTATGCCGGCATCTCACAATCGAGGTTAACCTGGGCTCTGAGGAGCCCGGAACGAGGCCATAGTATCATAGGCTCTTAAGTCACCAATAAATATTAGTTTTTCCTTCCTTCCCTTATGGGTTGTCAAAACCGTACTTTAGCAGAGAATGTATCTGAGGCATAATGTAGCTAAAATTGAGTCTATAGTCTATTCGCTGTAAGTAGGCGAGAAATCATGACCTCTATCCTCTGTAACTCAAAAAGGGCTAGAGCAAATTGGCTGTAAATTTCCACGTCTATTCCTTGACCGACTCTTCCCAAATGGTAGAAATATTAGCTTGATTACTCTAGTTGTTCTTGAGTTACAGAGGTTAGAGGTCATGATTTGTTGCCTACTTACAGCGAATAGGCTATAGTATCTGGCAATTTTCTCCTATCATTTCAACTGTATTTTGTATCCTATAGCTCCTATACAGTACTGTTTATTTTCATCTGATGGTAAATTGAATCCCTTAGCAGCTAGTTTCCCGATACTTAATAGAAAAATATGGAAGTACAGTACTATGTCTATGCATCATAATTAGACAAAGTTTATATATATTTAGCACCATATTTCACAACCAAATCTTCAACCACGTGTCATCCGACGAAAAAGACAATTCCCCACAGACCCTGACTATATACCCTTCACCAACAACCAGACAAAGCATTTCATCAACAATCTCAAGCTCTCACCCGCCTGTGGCCTGGACAACATAAGCAACATTCACCTCAGACACTTGGGACCACAAGGCATACAAGCACTCACTAACATATCAAACTACAGCTACTTACACAACACAATGCCAGACATCTGGAAGCATGGTATCATCATCACATTCCCCAAACCTAACAAAGACCCCACGCTACCCTCCTCACACCGCCCTATCACACTCCTTTGCACCCCCTCCAAAGTCATAGAGTGCCTTGTACTACAACTGATGACACCTGACTTTCCCCTTTCTCCAACACAACACGGCTTCAGGCCATTGCACTCCACAAACACTCTTCTTACAGACCTTACACAAAGAGCTTTTGACGGCATCAACTCAGCTAGACCACCACACAGATCAGTACTTGCCACACTCGACATTAGTAAAGCCTTCGATGCCATCCCCCGCCACAACCTAACAAACAAAATCTACAACACAAACATGCACAATAACACAAAAAGATGGCCGGCCAACTTCTTAGCAGGCAGATGTGCACACGTATCTTTTGCTGGTCAGTCATCTAGCATTAGAAATTTCCCAAACGGAGTCCCGCAAGGATCCGTCCTGTCGCCCGCACTCTTCAATCTGTACATGCATGATATAAATACACCAAATTCACCCCAAATAACCATAGCCTCCTATGCAGACGACAAAACACTCACAAGCACGCACCAAAACCCAGACACAGCAACAAGACTCCTTCAAGACTATCTCGACACATTACATGAATGGTACACTACAAACGGACTCAATTTAGCCCCAGCTAAATCCACTGCACCCCTCCTCACAAGCTGGACAGGAGAGCACGATTACGTCCCGGGACTCAACATAAACAACACACCCCTAACACACTAACACACACCCAAAATCCTAGGAGTAACATACGACACCCAAATGACATTCAAACAGCACACCACAAACACAAAAAAGAAACTGACACCCCAGACTTAACGCCCTCAGATCACTTACCCACACAAAAGTTGGACGCAACAAAGAAACCACCACCACAGTCTACAAAGAATACATAAGATCAGTTATGGAATACGCAAGCCTGGCCTGGGCTTCTAACCTAGCTGAAACACACCATAAGACCTTACAGACTATTCAAAATAAAGTCCTGAAAATCATCACAGGATGCACAGCTACTACACCCACAGATCACCTACATCAAGAAAACAAAGTCCTCAAAGTCAAAGATCATCTAGACATGAGAGGCACTCAGTTCCTGGCAGCAGCCTCCACGAATCAACACCACCCACTACACTACATGGCTACACACCCACAGACACCAAGAAATATCAAAACAACACCCAGCACACGCTATCACACACAAATACTGTCTTCTCTCCCTCCCTGCCCACCCCAAACCAACTTCCGGAAGCACATCCATACTCATATCACTCGCCGTTCCATCCACACTCATAGACAACACGCAGCTGCAAGCACGACCTCCCGATATCCATCCTTCTGAATCCTCCCTTCCTCGCGAGGACAGAGTCCACCTGGCCAGGCTGAGATGCGGGCACCATCCAGCTCTTCTGAGCTATCAGAAGAGACTGGATGACTCCGTCGTCGACACCTGCCCGGGTTGTAACACAGCACCCCATACCATTAAATACATCATAGAAGACTGCATTTCACACAACCACTTACGCCACCAACACAATTTACACTCTTTGAGAGCTCTGTGGGAAAGCCCGACCGTGGCCATGGCCTTCCTTAAGGACTCGGGGCTGTTCGGCCAGGCAGCTTAGGGAACAACAACAACAAAATCTTCAAAATAACTGAGAAATCTTGATGGGGACTGCAATTTACCATCAGTTGAAGAGAAACAGACTATAATCATGTACAGTTCAAATACAGGTATATATATATCTGGCGTAGGGATGCAGCGACCCCACCGCCCGCCACTTCGGTGATGCAGTCAGCCTCTGTAGCAGTTATGGTAATTTCTTGTTACTGCCTTATTGTAGCAAGGTTAAGGCTGGTGTGGTGCGATTTCGCCAGGTGCAAGTGCTTCAGGGGGACTTTATTGAGTTCTGCTGAGACACTGTTAGTGCTTAACCAACAGCAGTCAGTGATAATATGATGGGGCAAAGACTTTGTTGTGCTGCGCTGCAGTAAAGACTGATTGCTGTGTACTGTGTGCAGTACTGTACTGTGATTGTACCATGGAAGCCACATGCACTGTGGACGGTTACGGTCTTTAAGGGGGGTTACCGTTTTTTTTTTTTTTTTTTATCTTGCTCTCCTTTTCTCTCTTTCCCTGGCTTGTATTCATTCGGCCCCATTCAGCCAACTGGTTTAAGACGTTTATCCCCATCCAGGTGTCTATTTCTATCACTCGCCAGCATTGTATGGAGAGATTTTTCTATCAAAAAATGTACAAATTTAGCTTGCTGTCAAAACAAAAATACATATGCTGGCTCGCTACCGCTCGCCAGGAAAATGTTGACAAGTGGATGGGGGTAAACGTCTTAAAACAGTAGGCTGAATGGTGCCGAATGGATACAAGCCAGAGAAAGAGAGAAAAGGATATAAAAAATGCGGGTCGGTCTCCTTAAACCCGTATGTATGTATGTATGCCCTGGATGTAGGGCAACACAGCATTATAAAGGAAGTGGATAATAGGCACCCCACCTTCCACCCACATGCCAGTCATCATTTGCTTAACCTCTTCTTAACCGGCGACGTCGTTTTCATTTTATTCTAGCTATATTTAGACAAATTTTTATAGCTTAAGAAGGATCTGTGGTAGTAAAAAGGGTCAAATAAGATAGTTCGAAGCCTGTTACTTGCTGGAGGTCATTATTAAACTGAATAAAATTGTCTAATAGTAGCCAGAATAAAGTTGAAAGTACAGCACCGGTAATGAAGGGGTTAAGGAGACTGGTTATATTTGGGTCTATTTATTTATACAGTATATACTGTGTATTCATATATTTTATAGTTTCCTCGCTATATTTTTATTATAAAATTTATTACAGATGGGTGTTAGCAATGCAAATTCTGTAAACTATTATGGAATGATTATTTAGTTACAGTATCGCAGATAGGTGTTAGCGACAACAAAAATTCCGCAGTACTGGTGATGGGCTGGTCTATCAGAGTGAGAGTTGAGCGTTCTCTGCCATACCCATAGCTTACTCTGACTGTTCCTTTTACTTATATATTTTCTAGCTCTCAAGTAACGGCGTCTTTTCCGTGGATTGACCTCCCTACTGCCAACCTAGAGCTTGGCAGATTGGGAGCCAAAGCGTCACATTTTTTCTTTGCCCCTCTACTTACCCTTCATAATTGCTGAAGGGCACAGGGCCTTGGGTGGGGCTTTGGTTTCCTGGGCGTTTCCGCACCCTCCTCAGCTCCCCGCCTTTTGAGTGGCTTCGGTCACCTGGGCTTTATTAGTGGTTGTTGTTGTTCCCCAAGCTGCCTGGCCGAACAGCCCCAAGGCCCCGAGCAAGGCCAAGGCCATAAACGAGCGCCCCCACAGAACCCTCCCTGCCGACCACAATAAAGCCTGGGCGACCGAAGCCACTCCATGGCGGGGAGCTGAGGAGGGTGCGGAAATGCCCGGAAAACCAAAGCCCCACCCAGGGCCCTGTGCCCCTCAGCAAATATGATGAGAAAGTTGAGGGGCAAAGGAAAAATGTGACGCTTTGGCTCCAATCTTGGTAAGCAGGGAGGGTTCTGTGGGGGCGCTCGGTTATGGCCTTGACCTTGCTCGGGATCCTGGGGCTGCTCGGCCAGACAGCAGAACAGCAACAGCAACAACAAAAATTCCACTTAGCTAATATGCGGTTATTTTTTCATTATTACAGATGGATGTTTGCGATAATAATTCAACACTTGCTTGACTAACATGCGATTATATTTTTCATTACCGGTATTACAGATGTGTGTTAGCGTTATTTATATTCCGCTCAACTAACATATCAATTATTATATCCTTGTTACAGATGGTTGTTAGTGATCTTCTTCCTGCTGCCGGCATCTTTCCTGTATGACATCTACTCTTACACTCGGTCCTGGATCATATTCCGGCTCAGCTCGGCTCCACACCACCATGACAGGAAGGTTCACGAAGTTCAAAGACAGGTTAGAATACCGTATTGTAATACTTATTCTTTTATTCTGTCTGAGATTACATGTACAGTATAAATACAAGTTTAAAGACTACTTCATCCACAGAGAGTGTGGTTTTAGTCTCTTTACTGTAGTATTGGGTGCAGTACAATAAAGACTTGCCACAACACAGCCCCATCATGTTATCACAGTGGCCGATGTTGGTATAGCGCTAACAGTGGGGGGAGCTGCACGTAGGGGTGGACCTAGAATGACGTGGGCTCGGTTACTCCGGTCCGATTTCAAAATAAAGAACTTGACAACAGAGGCAGCCCTTGACAGGGCCGCCTGGAAAGCTGCCATTTAGTACGTGAGACTGTAACCACATTTTCTGTGGACAAAACGGTCTTTAAACTTGTATGTAGTGTCTCAGCAAGACTCAACAAAGTCCCCCTGAAGCACTTGCACCTTGTGAATCCGCACCACACCAGCCTTAACCGTGCTACAATAAGGCAGTAACAAGAAATCACAGAAACTGGTACAGAGACTGACTGAACTACCGAAGTGCCGGGCGGTGGGGTCGCTGCATCCCTACGCCTGAGAGAGAAAGGCCGACTTGTGTCAGTGGGATGCGAGAGTGACACACTAGGGAACCATGTGGCACACCACTACCTTCACCACTCTCAGGAAAAATAATTGAAATAGTCAGGTCCCGAAATAAGCAAGAATTTGGTGGACGGGTGCGGTCGCTTAATTGGCATTCGCTTAGTTCGAACAATGCGAGCAATGGGAAAAACGGAATTTGGTGGATGGCTGACCCAGACTTTACCATTTACAAGACTTCTTATACCTAACAGATGATAATTCAACAGTACAAAATGGTCATAAAATTATATAATAATAGCTCAACTGTGTACTGACCTTAATCTATGATGATTGGGTGTGTTATTTAAGAGGTGGGGGTTCCGAGACACCCCCACAAGGCAGGGCGAGGTCAGCTAAACTGCGTCACTGCGCATTAACTCAGTTGGAGCGAACTTCGCTTATCTCGGTTTCTCCTCGGATTTCCTTGCCTTTGATCCAGCATTCGCTTTTAACTTCACAAATTCGCTCAATTCGGTATTTTAACTTTAATATATTGGTGCTCGCTTATTTGGAGACTCACTCAATTCGAACACGCTTATTTTGGGATTGTACTGTATGAGTGATTAAAAAGGTAAAGTCAGAACTGGCAATGGGAAGTAGAGGACACCACCCCTCACTCTGACAGATCCAGCCCATCACGCAAGGTTATACAGTGTATGTACGTATATATATGCTAAATATCACACTGAGTGCCAAGCGCTTTCGTGTATTACATCTTTAGGGGACAGAGGACAGACAGAGAATGTGTGTTTATTTTCCTTCCTTCCCTGTGGATATTTAGCATATAAGTTCACATGTTGCTGTGACTTTCTTGCATATATATATACAGTACTGTATATATATATATAGAGAGAGAGATATAGAGATATATAAAGTATATATACAATATTGATAGATAGATATATATTAATGTACTTATATATATATATATATATATATATATTATATATTATATATTATTAATTTATTTAATTTATTTGTTTGTTTTTCCTATGTGTGTGAAGGAGACAAAATACAAAGCTGTCTGTAGCAAGTGCGTCTCCGCCCCCCCCCACCCCTCCCACCCCTCCCACCCCCCAATAAAAACATTGAAAGAATACACAGAGCTTGAAGCAGTCTTAAGTCATAAGAGGAGGGATGACAGATTTAGGGAGAGAGCTCCAGAGTTTACTTGTTGAATGGAAGTAAGACTAGGAATACCGATTCACTCTTGGGTTAGATGGTTCAATACATGCATACATACATACAAGTTTAAAGACCGTTTTATCCACAGAGAATGTGGTTACAGTCTCATATGTTCAATGACTTAACTAGATTGGCTGCAGAGTGAATGGTAACAAATATTGAGTGATAAACAAAAAGTTGTACAGTATGGGAAGGTTCTAGGCGATGACGTGGGAGGTGGTATGGTGTGGTGACTTTCCTGTGTGACAACTATTCTCACACTCGTTCTTGGGGGATATTCCAGCTCGGCTCCACACCAGCATGACAGGAATGTTTATGAGGTGCAGTGGCTGGTTAAAACATTTACCACTTGCAACCCTTTTGTGCACAAGGACATGATGTGTGCCCCTTCTGGCATACTTAAAAGCCTTTGTGACCATCAGGGGTGTTTAGAAGCCTTTAGTTTAGTTACTTCAACTTCTACAGTTGTCTTTGAGCGAGCTGTGGGCAGAAAACTAATTTTGGTGAAGTAATTATTAGATTAAGATAATTCTATATCTGAATACTAAACGGTAACCCCTGTTGCATCTATCTATCTATCTATTGCCAGACGCCATGATTCCCGAAGAGGTGGCCACGAATGAATTGCCCCCAAGCACCTCTGTCCCCTCTCCACCAACACCGCTTTCCCTCATATATATCTCTCGACTCCATCTTTCCACCTCACTCTTGGTCTGCTCTCACTTTTGTACACTCTTTTAGTCATTGTCTCGCTTCCCATATGTTCCACATGGCCGAACCATCTCAAGGTGTTCCTTTTCACACTTTCCAGCACATGAGTCAATCAATCAATGGGGGCATACGCCGTGGCCGCACTCACCCGCTGACGCCACCCAAGGGGATCCTCCCGAGAAAGCCTCCAGGCATCTGCCTAGTCTGATGGTGTAATGGTTAGAGTGTTTAAGATCTGTATGTGGTAATTATAATATAAAACTTGCAAAATAAACAAACCAAAACTGGGACGACACAAGATAAAAGCAAAGGAACTAATCAAAATCGCTATGTGGAAGTAACGCTTAATAAAATAACATTTTGAAATAAAAACACAATCCACCACATAGGGTGTACATCACTACATGAGCAAGTTAATCTGGTTCCCAAGCAAACTAATCGCACATATAACTATGCACTATCGTCATGTTCAAGGAATTAGTCAATTTGGGAAGTCCGGGACATTGTGGTAAATTTTAGTTAATTCTGTATGAATATAGAAACTACAATTTCTATCAATGTTATAATAAGCTAAATTTGCATTTTGACAAGTTATCAACAATAGTACAAAAAACATACAGCACTCACTAATGATAGTGCTATCGGTAGGTAACTAAGCATAGCATGCCTTAAATGACCCCTACCCTACAAATAACCTACATTTATCGTACAAATAAACTAAGGAAATCGCAAAAGCAAGCAATTGATACTATCGACAATGAATAGATACACTATTATAAAATTTAAATAATTGCAAAGTATGATGGAGCAACAACAGATTTAACCCCTAAAGTAATAAAAGTCCCCCCCAGTCCCAAGCAATGTGGCCAAAATGGCAAGATATAACAACCTCCCACCTCAAAAGGTGGAGGAATACTGGCTCTCCCAGCTTGTAGAGGCTTGGATATAAGCTGAGAAGTGTTGCCAACTCTAGAGCAGTGCTCAAACGGTTGTGGTACCAGGCACTGCCTGATACTGGCAGTTACAAGGAAAGTATATTACTGACGGCTCTCTGCCGTCGCTGAGACTGGGGAGTGATTGATCTACTGACGGCAGAGAGCCGTTGCTGGTACTAAACGGGCTAAACAAAGAGTACTCTTAACAAGAACAATTCATTTTATAAAATCAATAATAATAATAGAAAAAGATAAAAAAATAATACATACAGACAAAAAGTAAGCAGAGGTTATACGAGAAACTTCAAGATAAAAATGCTTGATTAAAATGATTGATGTCAAATTTTAGAATAGTCACAATAATTAACCTTAAAAAAGATTAAATTTATGTAACAATTTACTTCCCTCAAAACCTCTGTCTACTAACCTAGCTCTAGCCTAAAAGTCATCTACTTTAGTGCAAATTTTACAAAATCTTATCAGCTGGGAATAAAAACAACTAAGTTATATTATTATCGATATTACTACTAGGGAAAGGAAAGTTTATTACGTTAAAATTCAAATCATCAACTTTGTGATATACTTGTGTGCAATGTTCATTAACAATCTGTATATTTGTGTCGAGAAAATTCCCAGGTTCAAATCCCGGTAGGATCACATGATTTCATTAATATCATTGGGAGGTGTTGGGTGTTGGGAGTGAAATAAATATATTAGATTAAGTATTCTATCGCATGATTCACCGACTTCCTTCAGCCATGAGTTCCGTGGTCTTCCCACCAGCCTCCTCCACTCAGGGTTATCTTCTGTAGAGAGACCACCTGGTGAGCGGGTTCAGCCTAGGGGAGGCGGACCAGCACATCCATACCTCATATATTAATTAATTACTCCTTCCATTCGTCTATACATGAGGCTACCATAGCACAGTTAGAATGTATGTAGGCTACATTCTCAGATTTAATGTGCAGGATTCGAAACTGCATAATAAATCGTAGGCTTGTGCATAATTCTTTAACTGTCTTGATAGCGTAATGCATAAATGCGCGGAATTTCGGTGTGAGCATCCTAGGTTCGAGTCCTTGGAGTGGCACATGTATTTGTTAATTCATTAATTGAGTTTAGAAGTAAAGTTGGTTGGTGAAAAAAATATTAATATATATCCATGAGACAATATTTCCTTTCTGAAGGACAAAGTGAACACACCAATAACCTAGATTTGTCATGATGCTGGATTAACACTCAGCAGGTTTGGAGTTGGAGTAGGAACGAAAACTTTACACGAGATTTAACTTGTAAAATTTTGTAAAAAAAAAACCCCATCTGCATAGCATATGATTATGTCATAGGCTATGCTCTATTTGCTCATGCATCTGATAGTAATAAACTTGTTTTAACCTTTAACCGTCTTGGTGGTGTAATGGTTAGAGTGTTTAAAAATCTGTGTTGATAACCCAGGTTTGAACCCCGGTGGATAACATATATGCTTTCATTAATTTCATTGGCGTTATTTGGTGTTGTGGTAAAATTAATAAAATATACAGTATATAGATTATAACAAAGACTAAGTAGTATCCTCATAATTCATTGATGAGTCAGACGTAACCTGAGTTGGATGAGATTAGCGCAAGGGACCGTATCCAAAGATAATTTGGAATTAGGTGCTTTATGTTCTGGGTGTGGTGTCCCGAGTTCGAATCCCGGGAGGACCATATGCTTTCATTAGTTTATTCAAGTGCATTGGGGTTTGTAATTGATGATTAATGTTAAGAACGGGGTGTTACTTATTATATGGTTTCCTGTCACTAACTTATAAACAAAGATCTGCATCTAATGAATTTGGGGGGTCTGCTGTTTAAGGTACAGTCACAACAAAACCTGTGCCCAAACAGAGTTGCACACGTAAACATAATCAAATTTTGTCCGGGGTGAACCTTGGGAAACAAGCAGTACAGGTCTTCTCCCTCACTATCCGATGCCCCAATTTACGATAATTTTATAGATTTACCCCATTAATTTTTCGGTTTGTTATATGATTTTTCTATATAAGATCGGGTTTTCATGAATGTAACACAATCGTAAATCGAGGGAAACCTATATGATGAATTTCATTATAAAGCCCTTCATATTACTGATTTATCTGTGGACAGAGTACTGTACAGTAATAGATTACCCCCCTGGTCAAGGACTTATACTCATTATTCTCAACTGATGGTAAATTGACCATTTGCGCGTTTCGTTCTACAGTATGCGGAAGTTGGAGCCGTAGACATCGATATTTAGCAGAATTACCAGCTAAAATGGGGTTGTAGTACATCTATAAATACTGTACATAAAACCCAATTCAACATACTTTTATCCATCAGACACCTGCATTATTATTGTATTATTATTTGTTATCGATGTTTACAGCTCCAAATTCCTTATAGACTGAAACTCGCAAGTGGTCAATTGCAAAGTTCCCATCATGATTTCTCAGTTATTTTGAAGATTTTGTTGTGATTTTTTTTTTCTATGAGTGCTAATTATATAAACTTAGTATAGATGTGAAGCAGAGACATAGTAGTTTCTTATTTTTCTGTTAGTTATCGAGAAATCAGTTAACCCCTTCACTACCATGACGTAAATCTAATAATTTAGTAGTAGCCTCTACGTTCCAACGTAGAGCTTATACTATGACGATGTAATCTGCTTCGCTCTAGAGCGGCAATTATCGTATACACATAGCGCGAATTAAATCGATAACATCTAGAGTAGCACCTTACTCTCTCTACTAGGTACGTTGTACATACTTTTGAGGTCTTTTTTAATAGAAAATTGAAAAGAGAAACGAGAAAGAAAAGAAAAAGTTGTCGACTAGGCCATTCCATCTGGCTCTTCACGCCGCTGTCAGGGGCGTACCTTCTAACCCGGTCCGGATTAAAGGGCATCTCTTTCACGCTACCATTCGGGTGCACACTTGTTTCTGGTGCTCCGTATTTTGGTGCCTTCCACTCCTATCTTCGTCACCTTTTGGTGAGTTTTGGGCCTTTATTTGGCGCCTGGATTTATAGATAGATGATCCGTGTTGTAGGCACAACGTAAAATGGGCACTCAGGAGTTTAATTTGAGTGTTTTTTTTTTTTAAGAGACAATGAACGGAGGAAGGAAAAACACAGATAAAACAAAAAAGTCCATGTGCCTAAAGGCATCCTTCATTCATAAAATGTTTGTAACAACTGGATTTAAACTTTTGTAGATTGTAAGTTTGTGGAAAGCAACTCGAGGGAAGTGAATTCCAAAGAGTAGTAGTTCTAGGGATAAATGAATTTTGATAAGCAGAAGTTCTGCATTGTGGAGGAGAAAGTGTAAATTCATGGGCGCTCTCAGCTGCCCTAGTTCTACGGGAAAAGATGTGGAGAGGCGGCACAATTGAAGCAAGTTCCTCGGAACAATTGCTGTGAAAATATCTGTAGAATAATGCAAGGGATGCAACTTTTCTTCGTATGGATAATGTAGGAAGGTCCTGTGTGATTGCAGGGTTATTGATTAATCTAATAGCTTTATTTTGAATTTTGTCCAACTGCCTCAATGCAACTACTCCACTTCCACTCCACAGAGGTGAACAATAATCCATCTGAGAACGCACATGACTTTTATATATTACGGCCAACTGCTCGTCAGTGAAGAATTCTCGAACTCTGTACAGGAGTCCCAGTTTTTTAGAGGCATTCTTAGCAATGCTTCTAACATAATGTGTCCAGCACAAGTTAGTAGTAAATGTTACACTGAGAATGTCAATACTAGGGGAAGTGGGAATATTTACATCATTAACAAATATATGGGAGTCAGTGAGATTCTGTCGGTTAGAAAATTGAATGTACTTGGTTTTCTGTGCATTAAAGGAAACTAGCTTCTTTTGTCCCCATTCATCAATTCTAGAAAGGTCCTGGTTCAGAGAAATTGCAGTGTTTATTTTTGAATTTATAAGATCGGGTTGGGTGAAAGAATTGGTAAATGTGAAGGAACTGGAGTGTTGAGTCATCTGCGTAGGAATGTATTGGATTATGAGTGGTAGATATGAGATCATTGATATGAATGAGGAATAGAGTTGGGGCCAAAACTGATCCCTGGGGAACACCAGCATTTATTGAGTGAAATTGAGAATAAAGGCCATCTACCATTACACATATTTTTCTGTTATGAAGATAAGAAGAAATTAGTAAAGGCCGTAGTGTGACATCTTCGACAATAAGGATGGATGCCAAATGCCTTTGATATATCCAGTGCTATTGTATGTGTTTCACCATGTTGGTCTGTAGCTTGGTTGATTTGATACGTAAGAAGGCAAAGAATGTCTGCAGTTGATCGACATCGTCTAAAACCATATTGCCTATCACTGATTAATTTATTATTCTCAAGATGCTTAATTATGTGATTATTTAATATAATTTCAAAGACTTTACCAAGAGTGGAAGTTATAGCTATTGGTCTGTAGTTTGATGGATCTGAAGAGGCACCTTTTTTAGGAACTGGATGGATGTTTGCTTCTTTCCAGGGTACTGGGAAGCATGAGGTATGAGTACACAGACGGAAAAAATTTGCCAATACAGGAGCGAGCACCAAGGAGCAATTCTTAAGTACTACTGGAGGAATTTCATCTGGACCAGAAGCCTTATCTACTGAGAGATTCTGCAAAATAGTTTTGACATGTCTGGTGTGGATCTTAAGTGAGGGAATTTCAGGCAAATTAAAATTAAGTACAGGGACATCTTGATTTATTTCATCTAAGGTCGAGTTGGTGGAGAAAATATCCGCAAGAAGGTTAGCTATACCTCGTGGGTCACTTACAAGATTGCCAGTCGGAGATTTTAATGGTGGAATGGATGAAGCAGTAGTGAAGTTGGATTTGAATGAGTTAAGAGTAGACCAAAATATTTTGTTATCATTTGGATTATTTAGAAGTTTATTTGCCTGCTTGTGGAGAAAGTTTGATTTAGTTAGGTTTAATACAGTTTTGGCATGATTTCTGATGTTTCTAAAGTAATTAAAGGCTTCATGTGTTTTTGATCTTGTGTATGCATTGTAGGCTATTGCTTTTTGTTCAGTTACTCTAGCACAATTATGGTCAAACCATTTAGGTGAATTAGATCTTTTACTGTACTTTTGATGAATAAAAGTTTCCATTCCAATTTTTACAAAATCTTGTATGTGGCTCAAGGTAGAGTGTGCATCATTAGAAAAGAAAGAGGTCCAGGGAATATCAATAAAGAAACCTTGAAGACCCTCCCAGTCTGCCCTATCGTAATGCCATTTAGTCACCAAAAAGGTTCAGAGTGGGAAGGTGTGGTAGGTGATAGACAGGTGGCCTGTATCAGACAGTGATCAGAAGATCCAAGCGGGGACCTCACTGTAACATCATAATTTTCTGAATTGGTTGTTAAAAATAAGTCCAGTAGGTGGGAATTATGATTAGGATTATCTGGTACACGGGTGGGTAGGTTGACTAGTTGAGTGAGAGTAAATGAGTCTGCAAATAGCTCACATTCAAGACTAGCATCATCAGTCCTGGCTGAATGAGTGAGCCATTCAACATTATGGACATTAAAATCACCCAACACAGTGACAGAAGCATTTAAGTTGAGGACAGAGAATCAAAAAGACTTTGCTCTGGAGGAGTATTTGGGGAACGGTAGATGCAACATATGTATTTAAATTTACCAGCAGAAATTAATTTGTATATAGAATAATCAAAATAGGGACCATTGAAACTAGTAACCTCCTCCAGGGCAATTTCAGATTTTGCGAAGCAACATACACCTCCTTTAGGTCTGAAATTTTGGAGCAGTTGATAACCTGGAAAATTAAATCTAGACGTGTCAGATGTGGATGTTACTTGAGTCTCTGCGTTGAAAGTGGAGGTCTCTCATGTTTTCAGCCCTCTGCTCATGCGTGTCATTGGACGCCGCTTTTGTTTGAAAGGCCTTTGCCTTATTTTGCTTTTATTTCCTTGCGGTGACTTTAGTTTCGGTTTTGATAGTTCTGTTCATTTAGGGCTTCTTGTCACTACCTTAGTTTTTGACTTACGCGCATTTTTTTCGGTGGCTAGGCTAACTTCGGTCTTTCGGGTGGTGTTATGGTGGGGGGCGCCGACCCGGGATGTCGCTTACCCCTTGTTGGTCTTTTAATGTCGCTCTCACACCTCTTTGGGTGTGCGGTAACTGGTGGCGCCCCCCTTTTTTTTTTTTTTTTTTTTTTTTATCCTATCACCTAGTGCCGATTAGGCTAACTTTTTGTGGGTGGCCTAGCCTATGGGGGGCATTTTGTCGTTCGATTCTGTTGCAGCCCCCGGGGTTGTCTTTTGACCCCCCTTTCTTAATTTTTGTGGGGTTCGCACCAGTTATCTGATTACCTCTGGCTTTCCAGAACCCCAAATTGTGTTCTGCAATTTCCCATATTTTGCCTGCTTGGGGCCTTGCGATTAGGCTATGTCTTCCTCTGCTCCTCCCTGTTCGTGGATCACGTCCCACGCCAGGTCGGTCTTTGGTTGGCGTTCCTTTTCTCGAGTCCCTGGGGACCTACTTGGCAGACGAAACACTTTCTCCGTTCTATTAAGTGTCGTCGGTGGGTGACGCTTCAGTCCTCTATCACTTGGACCTGGCTCGCCGCTACGCCCTAGAGCGTCAGTATTGCCGCTCCAGGGCGAGCGTCTGGCACTCATCACCTGTCTTCTTTCACTTGGACCTGGTTCGCCGCTACGCCTGGGAGCGTCGGTATTGCCGCTCCGGGGCGAGCGTCTGTCATTTCTTCCCTGACCCTCGGACTTTTAATGAGGAGATCGCCGCTCCGCCCTGGAGCGTTGGTATTACCACTCCAGGGCGTGCGTCTGTCGCTTCGGCGCTGTCTTCTCCTTCTTTGGTGCCTGCTTCTGGTATGTGCCCCATCGACTCCGCTCTAGGTCGGGCTTCGCGCCGCCCTAGAGAGTGTGTATCGCCGCTCTGGACCGGGCGTGAGACCGCGATATCGTCCTCCTGCTCCAGCATGACCGCCCCGCCCTGGAGCGCTGGTTTTTCACGCTCCAGGTCGGTTCGTTTGGTTTTTCGGCTCCCTCTCTTCTTGGTGTCTTCACCCGCCCTAGGGCGCGGGTTCTTCCCCCACTCTGGGTCGGTCCTACTTGTGTCTGAGGTGCTTTGGTAAGGTTCTAGTGGCTGTGGCCCGCTCTGAAGCATCTCGGTGTCCGCTCCAGGGCGTGTTTACCCGCCCTACGGCGGCGTGTGTTTCACGCTTTTTTGGCTGTCCTGTTGACCCGCCCCCGACCGGAGGGTACCTTGATGGTCCGCTCCTCTCTGGGTTTGGGTTGGAGAGTGCATTGCTACTTGTCCATGCCTGTTGATGCATCGGTTCTGGTGTTTCATGCTCTTCTCCCCTGTTTCCCAGGCTGTGATCCGCTCCACTTTGGATGCTCTCCTGTGCCTCCCTCGCCTCCGCCTAAGGCCTACAGGTAGTCGCCTTATTTGTTCACCTGCTTGGAGTTTACATTGGGGGGGGGGGAACTCGTTTCGCGAAGTGCTGTCACACTATCAGAGTTTTCTAGGCTAGGCTACCTTAACCCTCTCACCACGGAAGGGCTCTTGAACGCCCATAAAAAAGCATATAACACGTACCCGGAAGGGCTCTTGAACGCCCAGTGGTTGAAAGCCTGTGAGCTTCGTGTGCGAGGCGTCGGTCCGACGCATGTAAACAACAGCCGGCTGGACCGACGCCCCGCATCTCCGGCCACAAGAAGGAGAGCGTCGCTTGTTCGTGTGTGCCTGTATGTTGTTGTTAAGTATCGAAAAGTAGTGTAAAGTGGCTGTTTTGTGTCAAGAGCATTGCAACGTCCCAAAGCTGCTTGTCAGTACAGCTATTTCTTTAGTAATATAAGGGGACTTCACTCTAACATCAATTCTGTACACCAATTTCTTCAAGCAGAATCCCCTACTCTCCTTTTTTTGACAGAGACTCAAGTAACATCCACATCTGACACATCTAGATTTAATTTTCCAGGTTATCAACTGCTCCAAAATTTCAGACCTAAAGGTGGTGTATGTTGCTTCGCAAAATCTGAAATTGCCCTGGAGGAGGTTACTAGTTTCAATTGTCCCTATTTTGATTATTCTATATACAAATTAATTTCTGCTGGTAAATTTAAATACATATGTTGCATCTACCGTTCCCCAAATACTCCTCCAGAGCAAAGTCTTTTTGATTCTCTGTCCTCACAACTCAGTGTCCTCAACTTAAATGCTTCTTCTGAAATCACTGTGTTGGGTGATTTTAATGTCCATAATGTTGAATGGCTCACTCATTCAGCCAGGACTGATGATGCTGGTCTTGAATGTGAGCTATTTGCAGACTCATTTAATCTCATTCAACTAGTCAACCAACCCACCCGTGTACCAGATAATCCTAATCATAATTCCCACCTACTGGACTTATTTTTAACAACCAATTCAGAAAATTATGATGTTACAGTGAGGTCCCCACTTGGATCTTCTGATCACTGTCTGATACAGGCCACCTGTCTATCACCTACCACACCTTCCCACTCTGAACCTGTTTTGGTGACTAAATGGCATTACGATAGGGCAGACTGGGAGGGTCTTCAAGGTTTCTTTATTGATATTCCCTGGACCTCTTTCTTTTCTAATGATGCACACTCCACCTTGAGCCACATACAAGATTTTGTAAAAATTGGAATGGAAACTTTTATTCCTCATCAAAAGTACAGTAAAAGATCTAATTCACCTAAATGGTTTGACCATAATTGTGCTAGAGTAACTGAACAAAAAGCAATAGCCTACAATGCATACACAAGATCAAAAACACATGAAGCCTTTAATTACTTTAGAAACATCAGAAATCATGCCAAAACTGTATTAAACCTAACTAAATCAAACTTTCTCCATAAGCAGGCAAATAAACTTCTAAATAATCCAAATGATAACAAAATATTTTGGTCTACTCTTAACTCATTCAAATCCAACTTCACTACTGCTTCATCCATTCCACCATTAAAATCTCCGACTGGCAATCTTGTAAGTGACCCACGAGGTAAAGCTAACCTTCTTGCAGATATTTTCTCCACCAACTCAACCTTAGATGACATAAATCAAGATGTCCCTGTACTTAATTTTAATTCACCTGAAATTCCCTCACTTAAGATCCACACCAGACATGTCAAAACTATTTTGCAGAATCTCTCAGTAGATAAGGCTCCTGGTCCAGATGAAATTCCTCCAATAGTACTTAAGAATTGCTCCTTGGTGCTCGCTCCTGTATTGGCAAAATTTTTCCGTCTGTGTACTCATACCTCATGCTTCCCAGTACCCTGGAAAGAAGCAAACATCCACCCAGTTCCTAAAAAAGGTGCCTCTTCAGATCCATCAAACTACAGACCAATAGCTATAACTTCCACTCTTGGCAAAGTTTTTGAAATTATATTAAATAATCACATAATTAAGCATCTTGAGAATAATAAATTAATCAGTGATAGGCAATATGGTTTTAGACGATGTCGATCAACTGCAGACATTCTTTGCCTTCTTACGCATCAAATCAACCAAGCTACAGACCAACATGGTGAAACACATACAATAGCACTGGATATATCAAAGGCATTTGATAGAGTCTGGCATCAATCCTTATTGTCGAAGATGTCACACTACGGCCTTGCATCATTAGTTCCACTAATTTCTTCTTATCTTCATAACAGAAAAATACGTGTAATGGTAGATGGCCTTTATTCTCAATTTCACTCAATAAATGCTGGTGTTCCCCAGGGATCAGTTTTGGCCCCAACTCTGTTCCTCATTCATATCAATGATCTCATATCTACCACTCATAATCCAATACATTCCTACGCAGATGACTCAACACTCCACAGTTCCTTCACATTTACCAATTCTTTCACCCAACCCGATCTTATAAATTCAAAAATAAACACTGCAATTTCTCTGAACCAGGACCTTTCTAGAATTAATGAATGGGGACAAGAGAATCTAGTTTCCTTTAATGCACAGAAAACCAAGTACATTCAATTTTCTAACCGACAGAATCTCACGGACTCCCATATATTTTTTAATGATGTAAATATTCCCACTTCCCCTAGTATTGACATTCTCGGTGTAACATTAACTACTAACTTGAGCTGGACACATTATGTTAGAAGCATTGCTAAGAATGCCTCTAAAAAACTGGGACTCCTGTACAGAGTTCGAGAATTCTTCACTGACGAGCAGTTGGCCGTAATATATAAAAGTCATGTGCGGTCTCAGATGGATTACTGTTCACCTCTGTGGGGTGGAAGTGGAGTGGTTGCATTGAGGCAGTTGGACAAAATTCAAAATAAAGCTATTAGATTAATCAATAACCCTGCAATCACACAGGACCTTCCTACATTAGCCATACGAAGAAACGTTGCATCCCTTGCATTATTCTACAGATATTTTCACAGCAATTGTTCCGAGGAACTTGCTTCAATTGTGCCGCCTCTCCACATCTTTCCCCGTAGAACTAGGGCAGCTGAGAGCGCCCATGAATTTACACTTTCTCCTCCACAATGCAGAACTTCTGCTTATCAGAATTAATTTATCCCCAGAGCTACTACTCTTTGGAATTCACTTCCCTCGAATTGCTTTCCACAAACTTACAATCAACAAATGTTTAAATCCAGTTGTTACAAACATTTTATGAATGGAGGATGCCTTTAGGCACATGGACCTTTTTGTTTTATCTGTGTTTTTCCTTCCTCCGTTCATTGTCTCTTAAAAAAAAAATAAAAAAAAATAAAGTTATCTCCAATGAAATCATCATCACAGCTCAACCAGTTGACTTAGAGAGCTCTACTTAATGCCATTCTACAGGTAAATAACACAGCTACGCTTGGGGATGCGCGGGAATGCGGGAAGCAGTCAGATTAACAAATATACAGTAGCCTAGCCTAGACGTTTTTCGGCCAAAATACCCGGGTTTTGAGGAATATATATATAATACATAGCCGGGGCTGGAGGGTTAATGTCTGAAGGGGTGGCACAGTCCTCTTCTTTCTCGTTCATTTCGCCTCCTCATAGGGTTCCATTCCCTATTGAGGTCTCTTCCTGGCCCATAGAGGCCTAGTGATGAGCCCTGGTCACCTCCGTTAGTGGGTCGCTATTCCGGCTGTTGGCGGGGGTCGTTCGTGGCCTAGCCTTAGTCGATGGGGGGCTGTTCCTAACTCTTCGCACTGTTACCAGTTCGGTCAGGCATGTCATGCACGGCTCCTGCAAAATCTCAGAAATGTGAAACCATCTTCTTGGTATTTTTGGGGTTAGCAACAGTGTCAGAGTTCCTTCTCTGGTTCGTCTGCCGCATACCCCAGGATCCCCGCACATGCGGTCTTCGGTGATCCTCTGATTGTTTGGCCGCTCTCTGCCGTCCGACATACTGGTCGTGCTAACATTCCTGCAAAACCGCGGTTTTGCAGTGGGCTCTACGTTCCGACGTAGAGCTTCTTTTTTCCCTGCCACTCTTTAGGCTAGGCCGACTTTTCGCTTAGCCTAACTTTTTTTTTTGGGGGGGGGGGGCGTTTTGGATGTCAGACACTTACAGTTTCTTACAGTAGATCCTCTGGAAAAAGGCAAACTATGCCTGTGTATCCAGCTCAGTACCAGTACTTGCACTGCTGCGGTCGTTCACGGTGTTGGCGGCGGCGGTAGCAGACGCAACATTTTTACTATTCTGTATTTTTGTTTTATAATCAAACTTCAAATCTTGTCTTCCCCATGCTTTATCAAGATTACTTTCAAACTCCCTTATTGATTCGGAATCGACTACATACTGGGGCAGTGCGTTCCACTCATTTACCACTCTATCACAAAGTGAGTTCTTTGCCTTCTCAAGCCTATTTCTTTCTTTGTAAATTTTCTTAGAGTGTCCTCTCGTTCTTGTTCCCTCCCGCATCAAGAAGATACCTTCATACACATCCTCATCGTACTTTCCTGACACTATCTTAAAAGTCTCTATCATATCCCCTCTCTTTCTCCTATATGCCAGTGTCGGAAGCCCCAGTGTCCTCAACCTCAGCTCATAGCCCGCGTTCTTCAACGTTGGTACCAGCTTGCTAGCTCTCCTCTGCACTTTCTCCACTGCTTCTATATCCTTTACCATATATGGAGCCCACACCTGGTTCGCATATTCCAGGTGTGGCCTAACCAGCGCTGTATAGAGATTCCTGAAGATTTCTTCGTCAAGTGACACAAATGTCCTCCTTATCAGCCCTACAATTCTATTGGCTTTGTTTATCTTTTCCGCTAAATGTTCTGAGAAATTTAACTTATTGTCGAAGACTACTCCTATATCCTTTTCTGCATTCACTTCCTCCATCGCTTCATACATACTGTATCCTACCTTGTCTATCTTGCTGGTCCCAATCCGCATGTACTTGCATTTTTTTGGATGAAAAGGCATTAACCAATGCTCAGACCATCCCTTCATGCCCTCCACATCTCCTTGAAGCAAACCCACATCTTCCTTACTCCTCACTCTTCTATACAGCTTAGTGTCATCCGCATACAGGTACACCTCAATTCCATTAGTTATAACTTCAGGTAAGTCGTTGATAAATATAACGAACAGCAGTGGTCCCAACACAGATCCCTGAGGTACCCCACTTGTAATTTCCCTCCACCCCGAGCCTATTCCATTCACCAGTACCCTCTGTCTCCGATCTTTCAGGAAGGCTTCTATCCATTTCACACATTTCTCCCCTATCTTATAGCTTCTAACTTTCTCTATTAACCTTTTATGTGGGACCTTATTGAAGGCCTTCATAAAATCGCAATATACTGTACCACGTCTATTGCATCACCATCTTCTAGAATTTGCATCCAATCATCTACCACCTTAATTAGCTGTAGTACCGTCGACCTCCCCGGCAAGAATCCGAACTGTCTCCCACTGAAAAGTTGGTTTGACTTCATATGATCCATTATTCCTTCTCTAATTACCGTTTCCATTAGTTTACACAACACTTGTCAAACTGACTGGTCTATAATTCCCTGGGTCATTTCTCTTTCCCTTCTTAAATATAGCTGTTATGTTCGCCTCTCTTCAGTCCATCGGGATTTGTCCTGTATTAAACGATACCTCAAATACACTGTTGCCTCCTAGGCTTGCTCTTGCTTGCCTGTCTACGGTTTTTCTAACCCATCTTGGGGGCACCAGTTTTCGTCTGATTCCAGCTCCTGAGACTCAGTCTTACCCTACATTGAATTCACCAATACCTTGAGTTCCTGAGACACTGTCTTCACCTATTTTGGACTCGCCAATACCTTGGGGTTACTGAGACCCAGTCTTCCCCTACATTGGGCTCTCCACTACCTTGAGGTTCCTGTGACACAGTCTTAACCTACTTTGAGCTCGCTCATACCCTTGAGTTCCTGAGACACGGTCTTCACCTACTTTGAACTCACTCATGCCTTGAGGTTCCTGAGCCACGGTCTTAACCTACATTGTGCTCACCAGTACCTTGAGAGGTTTTTTCCTTCCACCCTCATCGGTGCCGCGGGTCTCTAGGATGGGCTGCAATCAGCTCGCTCCGCCCTGGTGCGTGGATGGCTCCCGCTCCAGGTCGGTCCTCTGACTAGACACCTTCTCTTACAGGACCGCTCTATTACGAGCCTCTGGCATCTGGGTTAGGGCCTCCCGGGGCCCGTTCCGCCCTAGGGTGGGTTCTATCCTACTCTAGGTCGGGCCTATGCTTTGTCTCTCTTCTCTTTTCCCATGTCAGCTGTGATGCTAGACAATTCGGTTGGGACGCTTGGATGTAGATATCTGATGATTTTACTGGCCTTTCCCCTTTACTAAGGTCAACTGCCTACTGGCCCAGCAACCCCTGTGGTGGCGGCCGCGGCTCTGCCTTCGCCAGCCCCCTCTCCGGCTCCTTCACCGTCTTTCGTCGTGCTGCCTGGGAGCGGGTTGGGGATGGTTGGCCAGCCCGTTAGTGTTCCCCCCACTGTCTAAGTTTAAGATTCCCAAACGTGTCCAACCTTCTTTGTATGGCGAGCCTGCGTCTTGGCAGAATGTGGTGGCTACTCACCCGGAACGTGCCGCCACTCCTGCACGGGGGGAACGGCCGGTTGCTGAGAATTGGAATACAGTTGGTCCTCCATTAATGCGGCCAATGTGTTCTGGTTACCGCCCGTGTTAGCAAAATCCGCGTTACCGAACCCATATGTTTACATGTTAAAGGTACCTTGGTGTTCTGGGGATTTCTACAAAGTTCACTTTTTCTCCATAGAAGCCTATGTTATAATAATTAAATCAATTATAAAGGTTATTTGACATGTGCAATGAATGAGTTGATTTGCCCATTGCAACAACTCTTACCTCTGAATAAATATTTCGTTTAGGCTAGGCAGCTAGGCTAATGAGAGAGAGTCACAGCAGTAGCCGACATTTTTCGATCGAAGCTCTGAAATCCCTCCATCATATTTCTCACCTCACACAATAACTACACGTTGTAGGGTGTTCTAGTCTTCACCCAACGCACAACAACGATCATATCTACCTCTGGTATGCATAAACACTTGGTTAGGCCATTTATTTGCAGAGATATGAGCATCGTAAATTACGAAAATCGTAGCTTCGGAATTCCCGCCTAACTCGCCGTCTTATTATTTCTCACCTCACACAATAACTACACAATGTAGGGTGTTCTAGTCTTCACCCAACGCACAACAATGATCATATCTACCTCTGGTAGGCATAAACACTTGGTTAGGCCATTTATTTGCAGAGATATGAGCATCGGTAAATTACGAAAGTCGTAAGTAAAGATTCGGCGACCGAGATAGCATAGCCATGTTGTCCACACAATGACAACACACACACTCACTCACTCGACAGCCAAACAATAACATAAGTGTGTTTCGGCAATTATTCTCACTTCACACATTAACTACACAATGTGGAGTGTGCTTGTATTCACCCAATGCACGGGAACGATCATATCTACCTCCGGTATGCATAAAAACTTGGTTAGGCCATATATTTGAAGAGATATGAGCTACGAAAGTCGGGAGTAAAGGTTCGGAGCCCAGCTGGACCCCGCGCCAGTCTAAGTATTGACCGCGTTAGTAACATTTTGGATATTTTGGGGGGGTGTACCGCGTGCCACCAAATCCGCGTTTCTAAAACTCGCGTTACCGGAGGAGCAACTGTATACAGATTAGTGCTCCGGGTATCTTCCGGGCACTGACTCCGGACGGCCTAGTCCCAGAGGTGGATATCCGGCCTCACCCCAGTAGGTCGGATTTGCAGTTTTTTTCCATACCGTCCTAGGGTATCTCCCTCTGAGTCTACACGTTTCTGGTCGGACTACACCCGCCAAGACATCTTAGCTGATGCTCCCACTCTGTCAGCCATTGCCGGTCTTCTTCCTCTGGTGAAGAGTGCTCGCGATGCTGAAGGCAATGTCATGCTCGAGCGCACCAATCTTGAGGATGGGCCTTGGGATCGGTGGCTGGCGGAGGGGGTTGGTTTTGGCGTCAGGTCTGCTGAGGGCTTTGTTTCTCTCCCGCCACCTGACAACACTTTTGTGTCTGGGCTAGTCCTGTCATCGTCCGGGGTCTCTCCCACATATTGGTCATGGCTGAATGCCCCTAACATTGTGTTAGACCAGTTGCCCACGTCTTTCTTCGTGCCATCGGAGAAGAGTGCCCTAGATCGGGATCGCCGGCTCCGGCAACGCGCCGCTCGGTTGCTCTCCACCCTCCTCCTGCTGCTCCAAATGACGAGGATTCACCTCCGGCTTCTTGAAGCCGAGCCTGCTGGTGACCTCAAGAAGGGTTGGGAGACCTTGCGGCGCGTACAGCTGCAGCTTGCCCTGAACTCAGTGGGTGACCTTCAGGGTGCCGTCCATGAGGCTGCTAAGTGTAGACAGTCGCTGAGGGTGGCCTTCTGTAAGAAGGCGCCCGCGGAGATCGAGACGAAGCTGCTCCTCTCTGAGCTCGCAACTGAGGGTCTCTTCTCGGATGGTGCGTGGCACGAGATTTACCTCTTTGCGACTGCAGGACACTTCGCACCCCGTGTTTCTGGGCCGTCGCGGCCTCCCGCAGCCGCTTCCTCCCAGGATCGTGGGAGGAAGGCCAGTCCGCCGAGGGGACGCCAGCCTTGGCGAGGTGCCATCGATGGGCGACGCCAAGGGGGTAGGGGACGGGCCATGCACCCTTCTGTCCGCCGCTCACCTCTTCGCCCATCTCGTCCGCTAGCTATTGAGGCGTTCTCGCGGCGTACCGACCAGAAGCAGGTGCATCGCCGCCCTGCGCAGGATCCTCCGTGCAGGTTTCAGGGACGCGGTCGCTACGGGGGAGGGGGTGCCTGTGGAGGTCAGTCTCGCCGCGTCAAGACTGCCGACTATGCTGGCTCAGCAAACCGCTAGTTCCTCCTGGGTTTTTTCCCCCTTCTCTCCCAACTGCCTCCCTGCACGAGTGTTGAGGCTCACACAAGGGACCCCTCCCGACTTCTTTTACCCCCACTATCGGCAATGGCCTCGCCGATCGTGGGCGCGTCGGGTTGTGGTGCGGGATCTGTCCTGGAGGGGGCGGTCTAGGCCCCCTCTCAGACGTCCTCCCCGACATCGGCACGTCTCACCAGACGTGGCCACGGTTATCATGTCAATGCTCGTGCATGGGATTGTTCGGGAAGTCTCGCCACTCAATCGGGTCTTCCTCTCACATGTGTTTCTGGTCCCGAAGAAGGACTGCGATGCGATGAGACCGGTGGTCGACCTGTCGTGCCTCAATTTGCATATCGTGAACGACCGCTTTCGGATGCTCATCATCAGTCAGGTGCAGTTGGCGCTCCATCCCGGCTGCTGGGTGATATCCCTGGATCTCAAGGAAGCATATTGGCATGTGCCGATTGCACCTCGGTTCCAGTGCTATCTGGCGCTCCAGCTGCACGAAAGGGTGTTCACGTTCGACAGGCTGCCCTTCGGTCTCAATATCGCACCACGAGTCTTTACGAAACTCGTCCAGCGGGCTCTGACTCCCCTGCTCCGTCAGGGGATTCAGATCCTGTTTTACTTGGACGATTGGCTCATCTCCGCAGACTCTCCCACTCAATGTGCACAACACACTCTCCTTGTCATCCAACACATCACACGTTTAGGTTTCAAGATAAACGTTCCCAAGTTGTGACTCACCCCGTCGCAAGACGTGACGTGGGTAGGCCTGGACTGGGACATGGCGAGCGCGACCGTCGGACAGAGTCGGGTGAACGCCTCGCAGATTCGAAGGAAACTTTTCGCTGCGTTGCACTCGGTCTCCATTACCTGGAAACTCTGGGACTAGTTGATCGGGTCGCTCCATTGGGCGTGTCTGACCAATCCCCTAGGGAGGCTCGGGATCAACACGCCTGATTCAACTGGGCAACAAAGCATTCCCACTGTTGCCTCCACATCGGCTTTGGCCGATTCCGCTCTCAATCCATTTGCTTTTGACACACTGGGTTGTTCGGGGCAAGCTCGCGAGAGCTGTGCCTTGGACTTCGCCCCCGCCGACCATCTGGATAGACACCGATGCGTCGAGCGAGGTGGGATGGGGCTACCAGTCAAACATGGGTCACCAACACCATGGCAAGTGGTCAGGTCTCACTCCCTTACACTTAAATGTTTTGGAACTGTTGGTCCCGTTGTTCTTCCTGCGGGGTCATGGGCAAGCCTTTCCGGCAGGTCGTTGGCCTTCCGGCTGGACAACATGACTGCAGTTCATTGCATACAGAAACAGGGCTCCTCCTTCAGGGTCTGGCGGAGGAGCTGTTTTTTCAGGCAGATCGTTACAACATTACGCTGCATGCAACCTACCTGCCCGGGTCTGCCGACCTGTGGGCGGATGCTCTGTCTCGGGGACGGAGCACCCAGGTTGCATGGTTATTCAAAGAAACCGTATTCGACGACCTGGCAGCCTCCTGGGGTGTTCCACAGGTCGACTGTTCGTTTCTCACGAGACGACCAAGTTGCCAAGCAGCTACTGGAAGGCCGACGATCCTGTGCTTCTTGTGGTGTTCGAAAGCGTATGTGCGGTCCATGGTGCCAGCTCCTGGCATATGTTGAGCTCGTGGGCCATCCTCAGGCACGGCATATTCCCCAATGAGATCCAGAATGAGCCGTTTCTGGAATCTCCGAAGATTGGTGTACTTCCTGGGCATTGTGGGGTTCATCAGCTTGTACAGGTTGTACGAGTTCAGCACAGACACATCCATCATGTGCAGGAAGAACTTCTTATACCACCTGCTGGAGGTCCGCAGGCAGTCGATGAAGCCGACCTGCATGTCTGACTTGTCAACCAGACGCATGTTTATGTTGTAGTCCATAACTGTGTCTGGCTTCATGATGGGCTCCCTGGTCCTGTGGTTGACTTTGCCAGAGTCAACCAGGTTACCCTTGTGGATGGTGCTGATCATGTTGACCTTCCTTTGGTCATGCCAATGGATTGCCAGCATCGGACCATGTTGCTTGAGGAAGATGTCCTTCTTCTTGGTCTTTTTGGGGAATTCCGGCATGTTCTTCCTCGCCCCCCGTACTGTGCCCACAGTCTGGGTTTGCTGCCTGTTCAGGTACTTGGTGAGGATGGGGGACGTATAATAGTTGTCCGTGTAGAGTATGTGGTTCTTGTTGAAGTACCGGTAGCGATCCATCATCGCCTTCACCACTGCTCCACCGAACCCTATTTCTGATCTGCAAGAACCTCACCCTCCTTCCCACTGTAGACAATGAAGTCCAGCACATAACCCGTCTTACAGTCACAGAGGACGAAGAGCTTGATGCCGAATCGATGTCTCTTGGATGGTATGTACTGCCGGAAGTGAAGGTTCCCCCGGAACAGCACAAGAGACTCGTCGATCACGACCTTTTGAAAAGGCTTCAAGAATGTGGAAAACTTGGCCTTCATCATGTCGTAGAATCCCCTTATCTTCCACAGGCGGTCTGTTCGGTGTACATTGGTGTTTGTAACGAAGTGCAGGTTACCAAGTATGGCGAAGTAGCGGTCCCGGGACATAAGTTTGCCAAAAGCAGGTGTGGCAATTATGTCGCGTGTGATCCAGAAGTCTGCCAGCCGATGCTTTTTCACATGTGCCATGAGCATGGTCAGTGCTATGAACACATACATTTGGGCAATGGTGACAGGCTTCCAGGTCTTCATGTGGGAACTATGGGTCTTGCCGCTGAGGTGGTCACTGAGGGCCTGCTGCTTATTGGTCTTATCGACAACATATGACATAACATCATTGTCGAAAAAGGCCTTGAATAGCTCGGCAGGTGTTGAGTTGGGTCCCCCTGGGAATGATGGATCAATCCCTGCGGCATGTTGGGCGTCATCGAATGTGGCATCTTGTGGCTGAAAGGTGGCCCCATCCTCCCACATCCAGACATCAGCATGCCGGGGACGGGCAGCAGGGGCGGCCACGCCCATGCTGACCAGCAGGGCCCCTGGCACGGCCATGTCCAAGGGCATGGCCATGGCCACGTCCAAGGGCACGGCCACCCCGAGCACAGGGACGTCCATGGCCATGCCGGGGTGCTGGGTCGTCCACCCACTCAGCTTCGTCCACAACAGGGTCGTCTGGCAGGTCATAATTATCATCCCCAGAATATGCACCGTGGTCGTCCATATATCTTGAAGGGCGGACATATTCGTGGGTGTCTTCAGGGTCATATGTGGGATCCTGGTCGTCAGTTGGTGGTGATACATCAGGTGGCGACTGCTGGCGTGGGCGGCTAGTGGGTGGTGAAGGTGAGCTAGTTGGCTCTGAAGTTTTTTAGGCTACGACGAGAGCGTTTTTGGGGCAGTTTAGGGCCTGAGGTGCTGCTTTGTGCCACCCCTGTGGCCATGAACAAGACCCTTCTGGAGGTGCGTTGACCACTTGTTGATGGCTGTGGGTCATGCTGGGACAATACCGCACCACTTGCACCACTTGTTGATGTCTGTGGGTCATGCTGGGACAATACTGCACCACTTGCACCACTTGTTGATGGCTGTGGGTCATGCAGGGACAATTCCGCACCACTTGCACCACTTGTTGAGGGCTGTGGGTCATGCGGGGTCAATGACACACCAGCCGCGGGTGAGGAGGTCCCAGGAGACAAAGGAATAGGCCTACCCACGTTCGACTCTTCACTCTCATCCTCACTATCAGCATCTTCACCTCTTCCCCTTTCGGCCGCCTCCCGTGCCTGCTTCCTTGCACTATCCAGCACAGCTCAACTATAAAATTAACTGGCTATTTTTGTCGGGGAAGGAGCCCCCACAGCCGACACCGGGGTCGCAAGCATGTGCGTCGTGTCACGTTCACGTGATGCGGGTAGAACACTTCCCATTTCACTAACATTTTCATCACCTTCATGATGTTCACCGCATCCAACATAGTCATCATTATCAGCATCACCATCGTCATCATCAGTGCTATGAAAGCCCTGGAATTCTTCACCATCTTCCACTTCATCAACATCTTCACTAACCACATGCTCTTCGTCAAAATCACTCGCAATCTCAATCTCACTAAGTTCATCACTATCGTCACTTAACTCTTTTAGTACACGTGCAACACCACCGGGACTTAGGAATGCTTTCTTGGTCCTTTTAGCCTTGCCTTTCTTAGGCTTACGGGTCGCGGCGGCGGGCGGCGATTCGGACACCGATTTTTTTCAGGTCAACTTCAGCCATCATGGATGCGAGATAAGAACTGATGCTGCCTGGTAGTTTGTGCTTGGTGGCGCTGCGGTCGCCCACGCACAAAAAAAAATCCGCCCGCGCAATTTGATACGCTTTGATTTTGCCTCATATGAGGCCTCCCGGACTCCTAACCAAAATACGTTTTGCCTCATATGAGGCCTCCCGGATTCCAAGGGTTAAACTGTATAAAAGCATCTGTTTTTGGCCAGAATCAAAGGTAAAAAGGTGTCATGGTGCTGAAGGGGTTAAGGGATTCAATTTACTGTCAGATGAAATGAAACCAGAGTATTGTGATGTGTGACAGTACAATACAGCACTAGAGTCCCAACTACTGAGTGTTGACTAACAATTGACTACAGTACTTGCGAGTTTCAGGCTATAAGGAAGTTGGAATTTTTATATCGATATTTAGCTGAATTACGAGCTCAAATATGGTTCTATTAAGACTATTATATAATATATACAGTACATACATAAAACCAATTTCAGCATACTCTTTATCCATCAGAAACCTACATTATTATTGCATTTCTGTTTAATATCGATGTCTACAGCTCCAACTTCCTTATACAGTAGAATGAAACTCGCAAGTGGTCAATTGACAGGGGCCCTGAAAACTGTTTTGGTTGGTACTTTATACAGAACTGCTTAGGTTGTAAAATAGATCACTGCATTAAACTGAGTGGTGACTGCCCCCTTAACCCCTTCTGTACCGTTTACGTCTTTCTTACTTTATTCTGGCTACTTTTAGACAATTTTATTCAGCTTAAAAAGGTCATCCAGCAATTAACAGGCTTCGAATGTGTACTTACTATCACAGCTCCTTCTTGATCTGCAAAATATTGTCTAATTATAGCTAGAATATACTGTAATACAAAAGATGTTGCGGTAGAGAAGGGGTTAACCACACAGTAGTTATATTGGATAGATCCTGCCTATCACCCTTGTATTTAATGCCTCTTATAACACAAGTTGCGTGGGTAGCAATCTGTTTTTGTTTTTTTCCTTGACCAGTATTGTATGCAGTGTTGTGGACCTCAAAGCAAGTTAGCAATACTGTTTATGTATGTATGTATGTACAGTATATACACAGACACATAGTCCATAGCTGGGGGTGGCCGACTCGAGACAGCCCGAACAGGGACAACACAACACAACATGAAAAACAAAATATATATTCACACACATCTATGTCGCCCAGAAGACCCAGAGAACCAGGATCACTAGAGGTCTCCAGCATTTCTCCGGCCCCAGACCTCCCAGAGAGGTTCTGGTCTCATCAGGCAGACACGCAGTGGAGCACACCACAATGCTCGCCCACCTCACATCCAGGCTTGACCCTTCATATATACCGGCTCCCCGGGCCAGGCGCCTGACTGACTATTATCTAGTCCAACTGGCGCCTGACCCCCTCTCCCAAATGACTGCGTTTTCACTCATCTATTCACAAGCATTCTCCATTCATTCATATTTATTAACACTTCTCTTGCCCAATCTATAGTCCAACGCTTGTACTACACAATCTCTCCATTTTCTTCCTACCCCTCTACCTCCCCTTGTATCTGACTCACATATTCTCTTTGTAAGCCTTTCATCTTCCATTCGCTCAACATGTCCAAGGGGAGGTGTGGCAGAGTGGTCTTGCCACTGGACTGGTAATCCAATGGACCCGGGTTCGAATCCCAATATGTCAATGGGAAGATATTGGGATGGAATTTGTGACAGTGGTGGAACGAAAGTCATTGATTGATTATGTATGTGTGGATGAACGAATGAAGAAATCGGTGGTGGATGCTAGGGTGTATAGGGGCATTGGAGGGGGTCTGTCTGGTCATTATGTAGTGGTAGCTAAGGTTAGGATACAAAAGAAGTGGGTGAGGAGAGCTGGAGGGAGGCGAGAGGAGGGTGGAATGGTTGCATGGTTGCAGGAGGAGGAAGTCGGGGAGGAGTACAGGAGAGCAGTGGAAAGACAACTAGGTGGGTTCAACCTGGAAGTTATGGAGGAAGTTTCTTACAGTTTCTTACAGTAGATCCTCTGGAAAAAGGCAAACTAGGCCTGTGTATCCAGCTCAGTGCCAGTACTTGCACTACTGCGGTCGTTCACTGTGTTGGCGGTGGCGGCAGCAGACGCAAAATTTTTACTATTCTGTATTTTTGCTTTATAATCAAACTTCAAATCTTGTCTTCCCCATGCTTTATCAAGATTACTTTCAAACTTCCTTATTGATTCGAAATCGACTACATACTGGGGCAGCGCGTTCCACTCATTTACCACTCTATCACAAAATGAGTTCTTTGCCTTTTCAAGCCTATTTATTTCTTTGTAAATTTTCTTAGTGTTCTCTCGTTCTTGTTCCCTCCCGCATCAAGAAGATGCCTTCAAAGTTCACACACATCCTCATCATACTTTCCTGACACTATCTTAAAAGTCTCTATCATATCCCCTTTCTTTCTCCTATATGCCAGTGTCGGAAGTCCCAGTGTCCTCAACCTCTACTCATAGCCCGCGTTCTTCAACGTTGGTACTAGCTTGCTAGCTCTCCTCTGCACTTTCTCCATTGCTTCTATATCCTTTACCATATATGGAGCCCACACCTGGTTCGCATATTCCAGGTGCGGCCTAACCAGCGCTGTATAGAGATTCCTGAAGATTTCTTCGTCAAGTGACACAAATGTCCTCCTTATCAGCCCTACAATTCTATTGGCTTTGTTTATCTTTTCCGCTAAATGTTCTGAGAAATTTAACTTATTGTCTATCACTACTCCTATATCCTTTTCTGCATTCACTTCCTCCATTGCTTCATACATACTGTATCCTACCTTTTCTATCTTGCTAGTCCCAATCCGCATGTACTTGCATTTTTTTGGATGAAAAGGCATTAACCAATGTTCAGACCATCCCTTCATGCCCTCCACATCTCCTTGAAGCAAACTCACATCTTCCTTACGCCTCACTCTTCTATACAGCTTAGTGTCATCCGCATACAGGTATATCTCACTTCCATTGGTTATAACTTCAGGTGAGTCGTTGATAAATATAACAAACAATAGTGGTCCCAACACAGATCCCTGAGGTACCCCACTTGTAATTTCCCTCCACCCGAGCCTATTCCATTCACCAGTACCTTCTGTCTCCGATCTTTCAGGAAGGCTTCTATCCATTTCACACATTTCTCCCCTATACTATAGCTTCTAACTTTCTCTATTAACCTTTTGTGTGGGACCTTATCGAAGGCCTTCATAAAATCGCAATATACCACGTCTATTACATCACCATCCTCCAAAGTTTGCATCCAATCATCTACCACCTTAATTAGCTGTAGAAGTGGAGGAGATGAGCAAGGTGTTTAAGGATGAGATCTGTGCAGCATCTGAGGAGGTGTGTGGAGTGAGGAGAAGAGGGAGGGGAGTGAAAGGTACAGCATGGTGGACAGAAGAGGTAAGAATAGCTGTGGAAGAAAAGAAGAAAGCATATAGAGAGTGGTTGGGTAGTAGAGGGAATGAAGATTTCAAGAGACAGAAACGAGCGAGGTATGTGGAGAGCAAGAGGGTGGTGAAGAGAGTAGTGAAGGAAAGTAAGAGAAGAGTAGATGGGGAATTTGGAAGGAATCTGAGTGTAAAATGGAGGGAGAGTAAGAAACTGTTCTGGAAAGAAGTCAAGAAAGTTAGGGAAGGTAGCAAGGGTAACAGTAAGGGTGTGAGGGCGGGTGCCCAACCCCGAAAAGGGTTGAAATAGGGGAGCTATCCCCCCGCCAAAGGCGGCTTTCTAGGGCCTTTCCTAGCTGATGCTGAGAGGATTGGGTTCTAGTCATGTGGTGATGGACTGGTCTATCAGAGTGAGAACTGAGCAATCTTTGCCATATCCTTAGCTTACTCTGACTGTTCCTTTTACTTATGTATTTTCTAGATCTCAAGTGACTGCGTCTCTAACGTGGATTGACCTCCCAATCTACCAAGATTGGAAGCCAAAGCGTCACATTTTTCCCTTGCCCCTCAACTTTCTCTTCATAATTGCTGAGGGACACAGGGCCCTGAGTGGGGCTTTGGTTTCCCGGGCATTTCCGCACCCTCCTCAGCTCCCCGCCATGGAGTGGCTTCGGGTCACCCAGGCTTTATTGTGGTCGACAGGGAGGGTTCTGTGGGGGCGCTCGGTTATGGCCTTGGCCTTGCTCGGGGCCTTGGGGCTGTTCGGCCAGGCAGCTTGGGGAACAACAACAACAACAACAACAACAACAGTAAGGGTGTGAAAGATAAGAATGGGAGAATGCTAACCGAGAAGCAAGAGAGAGTCGAAAGATGGAGGGAGTACTTCACTGAGTTGCTAAATGTAAGGAATGAAGAGCCAGCAAACATAGCTGGATATGGTATGGGAGGGAGAAGAAGAGAAGTAGTGGAGGAGGAGGTGGGGATCAGGAGGTCAGAAGTGTGGGAAGCCATGAAAAGAGTGAAGTTGGGGAAAGCACCAGGAACAGATGGAGTGTGTGGGGAAATTTGAGGTATGGTGGTGAGATAGTGATCGAATGGGTATGGAAAATGTGCAAACTAGCATGGGAGAAGGGGAGTGCACCCGATGATTGGAAGACTGGCATAATAGTCCCCTATATAAGGGCAAAGGGGAAAGAGGAGTGTGTGGTAACCACTGAGGAATATGTCTTCTAAGCGTAGTAGGGATGGTATACAGTAGGGTAGTGATTGAGAGAGTGAGAACGGAGAAATGGATAGGCAACGAGCAGGGAGGTTTTAGGAAGGGAAGAGGATGTGTAGATTAGATTTTTCCCCTGAATTGTGTTGTGGAGAAATATCTGGAGAAGCAACAAAAGGTGTATGTTGCCTTTATGGACTTGGAGAAGGCCTATGACAGAGTGGATAGAGAAGGTTTGTGGAAAGTACTTAGAATATACGGAGTAGATGGCAAGTTGCTGAAAGCAGTGAAGAGCATGTATGAGGGTGCAAAGGCGGCAGTACGTGTGGAGAGTGAGCAGAGCGAGTTCTTTGACCTGAATGTTGGTTTGAAACAGGCGTGTGTGATGTCCCCATGATTGTTTACTGTATATATGGATCGGAGTCATGAAAGAAATACTATCAAGAGCAGTGGATGTTGGTGTATCGCTGAAAAGGGAGGGAATTGAGTGGAAGCTACCTATACTGCTGTTTGCGGATGATACAGTTCTGATGAGTGATAATGAATGGGAGTTGCAGGGTCTGGTAAATGAGTTTGGAACAGTGTGCGAAAAACGGAATTTGAAGGTAAATGCGGGGAAGAGCAAGGTTATGGTCTTCGAAAGGGGTGAAGTCACAGAGTGTGAGGTGAAGCTGAACGGTCAGGCTATGGAGATCGTCAACTCTTTTAAGTATCTGGGCAGTGTGTTGAGTAAAGATGGGACTATGGATGAAGAAGTGCAGGAGAGGGTACAACAGGGGAAGAGGGTTGTAGGAATGCTGAAAGCAGTAACAAGAAATAGGGTGGTCAGTATGGAAGTGAAGAAGTCCTTGCATGACAGTGTGGTAATCCCGACACTGACTTACGGAAGCGAAGCATGGACGTTGGTTGAGAGACTCGGACCAAGAGTGAGAGCAGTGGAAATTAATTACTTACGAAGTGCGTGCGGAGTTACATGGAGGGATAGACAGGCTAATGAGGAAGTAAGAAGGAGGTGGATGTGCTGGAGAGTGTGAAAAGGAACAACTTGAGATGGTTCGGCCATATGGAACGTATGGAATGCGAGAGAATGACTAAGAGGGTTTACGAGAGCGAGGTGGAGGGACAGAGAGAGATGAGGTGGAAGGATGGAGTGAGGAAGTATATGAACGAAGGTGGTGCTGGTTGGGGGGAGGGACGTCGACTGACTAGGGACAGAGGTGCATGGGGCGGTTCGTTCGTGGCCACCCCTTCGCGGATCACGGCGTCGGGCAATAGATAGATAGATAGAATTTGTGCTGTACCTAGTTTCAGTGCATTACCACAGCACACCGAAATGCCGAAACAAAATACCTTCATTGTTCCCTGATTAAATAGCACTGTATGAATATTCCCATATTCAAAATATTCTACAAGGGGGCAATGCCTAGTGAGTTAACATAAGAACATAAGAAAATGGGAGTCTGCAGAAAGCCGATTGGCCTAAGCAAGGCAGATCCCTGTCCCACGCAACCCCAAATCAATTACAAAGCCCAATTATAGGCTCAACACTCTAATACCCTGAGGATCATCTTACCAAAACGGTTAGAGATTAACGCAGCATTATGGGGGTCTGCAGAGCGCTGATTGGCCCAACCCGGCTGATCCCCCTTCACACCCAACCCTTCTCGTCCATATGCTTATCCAATTTTATCTTAAAGCTCCCTACAGTTTTAGATCCCACTATAGCACTTGGTAGTCCATTCCACCCATCTACAACTCTGTTACCAAACCAATATTTGCCTATATCTTTTCTGAAACGAAATTTATCTAATTTGAAACCATTGGTACGAGTTCTTTCGCTATCACTGAGCTTTAGTACATTTGTCATGTCCCCTTTGTTAATCCCACTAACCCACTTGAACACCTCTATCATATCCCCTCTAACTCTGCATCTCTCTAACGAATGTAAACCTAATTTCTTCAACCTTTCTTCATACGGAAGATTTCTAATATTATGAATCATTTTTGTCATTCTACGCTGTACTCTCTCCAATGAATCTATGTCCATTCTGTAATACGGACACCAAAATTGAACAGCATAATCCATATGGGGTCTCACTAATGACAAGTAAAGTTTTAAGATAACATCAGCAGTTCTGTTACTCACACTCCTAGAGAACCCGAGAATCCTGTTTGCCTTATTACGAACGCCTATACACTGTTTTCTAGGCTTCAAATCATTGCTAACAAACACACCTAGATCTTTCTCGCAGTCTGAATTTTCTAATTCTAAATTAGCTAGTTTATATTTAACATTTGTTTGCATCTTCCCTATCTTTAATACCTTGCATTTGTCAATGTTAAACTTCATCTGCCAATTTACTGACCATTCATGTAAGGTATCTAGATCCCTTTGGAGGCACTCTATATCGCTATCTGAATCAATTGATCTCCCCATTTTAGTATCATCTGCGAATTTACTTATCCTACTAGTTATACCTAAATCTAGGTCATTTATGTATATAAGAAACAACAGGGGACCTAATACCGATCCCTGGGGGACACCACTTTTGACTGCTCCCCACTCTGACTTGGTACCATTTATGCTGACTCTCTGTTTCCTACCAATTAGCCATGACCTAATCCATCCCAACAACGCCCCACCTATTCCATGTGCCTCAACCTTGCTCAATAGGTGGCGTTCTGAGAGTGAGGGTCCGAGCCTGGGGAGTGAGACTGTGAAGCGCAGAGGCGAAGCAGCTTCAGAGATGGAGTTGGGTTCGAGTCGTGAATAGGTGCTTCGCATGTCTCACTCCCTAGACTGGAACAAGACCTCACGGGCCTCACCGTGTTCAGCCGTAGAGTGTAAAGGCTATCAGCCTATGCCCGAGAGGGAGTAGTTGGAATATAGAAAATACAAAAAAAAAAACCAGCACAGCACCCTTCTGTCTACTCTGGCCGACAAAGATTCCTGCTGTCCCGCTCTCCTACGCATCTCTTCATTCCTCAATCTGTCACTACGAGTCACTCCACACATACTCCTCAAGCAGCTCATCTCCATCACATTCAGCTTTCTTCTCTGTTTTGCCGTCTCAGCCCCATACATCACTGTTGGCATAACAATTCCTTTATACATTGCACTTTTAACTTTCATTCCAAGATTTCTCACCTTCCACATACAGTATTTCCCATTGCTCCTAAAACTTTCCTTCCTTCACATACTCTCGGTTTTACCTCCATTTCCATAACTGCGTTCCTGCTTATCAGTTATCACTCTTAGATATTTAAAACACTCCACTTGTTCCAGTATTTCCACATCCAGCCGCACATCTTCAGGTAGATTCACCCTACGAGCACCTCCATTACACACCATCACTTTACTTATATTTACGTTCACCCTCAGCTTCCTCCTCCCACATACCACACCAAACTCTTTGACTACTTGCTGCAGTTTCTCTTCCGAATCCGCCACCAACATACAGACTGTGTCATCAGCATACAGCAACTGGTATAACTCCTAATCTCTGACCATTCTTTCCTATTAAACCTAATCCTCTATTTATAGTTCTCATTTTCACCTCCCTCACTATACTATACACTGAACAAATTATGTAAGTTTGAAGCAATTTGGAATATTTATTCTTGGAAAGTTACAAAAAAATCAAGATATGTTATGATGATTTTGGATGCTGTTGGTGAGTCCCAGTAGCTTTATGTCATTGGAATTGTAATGTAAAACTTGCAAAATGATGGTGATGGGCTGGTCTATCAGAGTGAGAACTGAGCGATCTCTGCCATACCCATAGCTTACTCTGACTGTTCCTTTTACTTATATATTTCTAGATCTCAAGTGACGGCGTCTCTTCCGTGGATTGACCTTAATTGGAAGCCAAAGCATCACATTTTTCCTTTGCCCCTCAACTTTCTCTTCAAAATTGCTGAGGGGCACACGACCCTGGGTGGGGCTTTGGTTTCCCGGACGTTTCCGCACCCTCCTCAACTCCCCGCCATGGAGTGGCTTCGGTCACCCAGGCTTTATTGTGGTCGGCAGGGAGGGTTCTGTGGGGGCGCCCGGTTATGGCCTTGGCCTTGCTCGGGCCTTGGGGCTGTTCGGCCAGGCAGCTTGGGGAACAACAATAACAACAACAACAACTTGCAAAATGAACAAACCAAAACTGGGAGACAAGATAAATAATATGAAATAAAAGAACACAATCCACCACATAGGGTGTACTGTACATCACTACATGAGCAAGTCTGGTGATGGGCTGTCCTATCAGAGTGAGAACTGAGCGATCTCTGCCATACCCATAGCTTACTCTGACTGTTCCTTTTACTTTTATATTTTCTAGATCTCAAGTGACGGCGTCTCTTTCGTGGATTGACCTCCCAGTCTACCTAGATTGGAACCCAAAGCGTCACATTTTTTCCTTTGCCCCTCAACTTTCTCTTCATAATTGCTGAGGGGCACAGGGCCCTGGGTGGGGCTTTGGTTTCCTGGGCGTTTCCGCACCCTCCTCAGCTCCCCGCCATGGAGTGGCTTCGGTCACCCAGGCTTTATTGTGGTCAGCAGTGAGGGTTCTGTGGGGGCGCACGGGTATGGCCTTGGCCTTGCTCGGGGCCTTGGGGCTGTTCGGCCAGGCAGCTTGGGGAACAACAACAACAACAACCATATTTACTACCACAGATCCTTTTTAAGTTGCTCAAAATAGTCTAAATATTGCTAGAATACAATTAAAAAGACGTTGCTGGTAGAGAAGGGGTTAATTATAATGTAAAACTTGCAAATTAACCCTGAGATACATCCTTAGGACCTCATCCCAGGTCTTCCTCGGTCTTCAGACCATTATCTTACCTCCCACTACCATGCTTCTAACACCCAGTCATCCTCATCAATTATCTCTACCTCACTCTGCCTATATGCATTTTATGTAATATATTATTAATGTAAAACTTGCAAAATAAACAAACCAAAACCTGGACTAACACAGTAAAAAGACAAACACGCTTAAGCAAAATAATAATTTATATATAAAAAAATGCATAAAATGCATAAATATGCATTTTATGTACTGGTAATGTATCCTAGAGTGTGCTCTTCCGTTCCAAAATTACTCCTACATATACCTGTTATTTAGTCCATTTATTTTTAACTCTTACTGTACCAGAGGGTATTACTATAAATGTACTCTGCAGTACCAGGCATTGTGGCAAAAATGGCTTCAGAGTCTAGAGAGTATACCCTCTCACCCCGAAAGTTGGAGGAATACTGTCCCAGCTAGCTCCCACAGGCTTGGATACAGGCTGAGAAGTGTTGCCAAGGTCTCCGAGAAGTGCGTATAAGTCATGGTACCGCTCGATACGGGCAGTTACAAGGACCGCATAGTACTGATGGCGATCTTCTGTCGCTGGTACTGACTAGCTACTTTGTTACTGACGGCTGTATTTACCTAATTACCTAATTGTAGTTTACAGGAGTTGAGCTAAGCTCGTGTTGTTCCGTCTCTCAGTCTACTTTCATCCAATTTTTTCTTGAAAATATGGATGTTCCTTGCCCCTACCACCTCCTCCTCCAGCGTATTCCATTTGTCAATACATCTATAGGGGAAGCTAAACTTCCTGATATCGTTCTTGCAGGTAGGTCTTTTTACTTTGTAGCTGTGGCCTCTAGTTATTCCTGTATCCATAATTTATATATCCTCCCTATCCAGCCTCTCCAGCCCCCGGGTGCATTTGTACATCATTATCATGTCTCCCCTCTCTCTCCTCTCTTTTAGACTCGGTAGATTTAATTTGTCTAGCCTCCCTTCATATGGCAGTTCTCTGAGACTTGGAACCAATCTAGTAACTGCTCTCTGAATTCTTTCTAACTTGTCAATATGCTTCTTAAGATGCGGGGACCACACCACTGCTGCATAATCCAATCTTGGTCTAATCATATTTTTTATAATTTTTGCTAACATGTTCTTATCCAAGTAGTTCAGAGCAACTTTCATATTCCCAGCCATTGCATACATTCCGCTAAAGAGCTTGTTAATATGCTTCTCTGGCGACAAGCTATCTAGTATAATCAACCCTAAATCCTTTTCTTTTTCGGCCTTGCTAATTATATTATCTCCCATCCTGTACTCCCAATTTGGTCTATTCACACTTCTTCCCATATTTAACACATGACATTTACTTATATTAAATTTAATTTTCCACTTGGTGTTCCATTTGTATATTTTATCTAAATCCCCTGCAGCTCCTCACAACTACTTATATTTGTTATTTGTCTCATAATTTGTACGTCATCTGCAAACATTGACATGCATGAGTTTATGCCTATCGGCAGGTCATTCACGTACTGTACATAAGGAACATAAGAGGCGCCAACACAGATCCCTGTGGCACACCACTCTCAACTTTCCACCACGATGAGTAAGTTCCTCTAATGTTGGTCCTCATTTCTCTATCTGTTAAATAGCTCTCCATTCATTTCAGCAAACTCCCCCTGACACATCATCTCGTCTCAAGCTTAGATAGCAATCTCTTATGTGGTACCTTATCGAATGTTTTGGAAAGGTCTAAGTAGACGCAGTCCACCCACCTGCCTCTTTCTTGCAGTACATCTATCACCCTACTGTAGTAACATAACAGACTGGTAACACAAGATGTCCCTTCTCTGAATCCAAATTGCTTTGGCGTTATTATCTTTTTTCTCTCCAACATTTTCATCCATCTCTTCCTAATTAGCTTTTCACAAATCTTACATACAATACTAGTAAGTGAAACTGGTCTATAATTTAGAGGGTCCTCAGGGTTTCCATTCTTGTATATCGGAATGATATTAGCTCTTTTCCATTCAACAGGAACCTGTCCTTTATCTAAGGAAGCTTGACTTATGTCCCTCAGTGGCTCCACTAATTGCTTTGCACACTCCTTTAAAACGCAGGCAGACACTTCATCCGGTCCCATAGCTTTCCTTACTTCAAGTCCTCTCATCGCACATAACAGCTCATCTCTAGTTATTTCAATCTTGCCAAGACCACTCTCCAGTACTCCCGCCTGTGGTTCGTCAAAACTTTCCTCTCTAGTAAAAACCGACCCCAATTTGTTATTCATTACCTCGCACATGTCCGATACATCTTCATACGTCCTAGCTTCTACTCTTTAGTAATTTGTTTCTTTAACTTCAACTTACTGTTTATATATTTATAAAACAATTTACGGTCACTTTCACATTTATTTACTATATTCTTCTCATAGTTCATTTTAACTTGCCTAATTAAATATAAAATGTTAACATATCTATTCCTCTCCTGTTTATATTTATTCCTATTTCTTTCAGTGTTCCTTCTTCTTAATCTAGCCCAAGCTGCATCACGCCTACCCAAAGCTCTTTTGCATTTCAAATTAAACCATTCTTTCTGCTTAGTAAAATTTCCAGTTTTATATCTTGGGACAAACAGATTGGTTCCTTCTCTATGAATTTCGAGGAATCTACTATATTTACCTTGTACATCTTGTTCCTTCAAAATAAGATCCCAATCTACTCCCTCTAAATATCTTTTCAAGGATACATAATCAGCTTTACTCTAATTTAGTCTGTCATTTATATAGCTATTGTCTAATCTATTGGCATTACTCGAGATCAACTTCCATTTCAGTAATAGGTGATCACTTTTGCCTACAGGACATAGATAGTTTATATCACTAATTTCGTGAGGATCTTTTGTAAAAATCAGGTCGAGTTTAGAAGGTTCGTTATTACCCCTCATTCTAGTATTCTCCTTCACATGTTGTGCAAGTACATTTTCCGTAACCAACTCTAATAGCCGACTTCCCCAAGATCTCTGATTTGGCCCTGCATCTCCCGATTCCCAATCAACCTCACTACAGTTGAAATCTCCTACCAAGAGCAATCTATTCTTCCTTAAAAGCAATCTTCTCAACGACTGAATCATATCCTCGACCATCTCCTCAAACTCCAACTCCCTCCATGCTCTGGTCTTTGGTGGCATGTAAGCTACTGCTATGTCTAGCTTTTTTCCTTCTATATCATTGAGTTCAACTGCCATTATTTCTGCCTTGTCATTATTTAACTCCACGTGCTTTGCTGTCATAGGGTTCTTAACTAATACTGCCACTCCACCTCCCCTTTTTCCCTTTCTATCATATCTCCATATATTATATCCTTCACTAAACACTATGTTGTTGTCAAAGTCCTGGTTCAGCTTTGTCTCTGTCAAACAGACTATCTGTGGTTGATCTTTTCTTAATATATCATCTAACTCTACCTTTTTACTGTTTATTCCATCTATATTAGTGTAGTAGCACAGTATATTTGAATCCACCTCCTTGTTTCTCTTCCCTCTCTGCCTCCTACCAGGTTCACCTCCTCCTCCATCCCTTCCCTGACCTAGCTCCACCTCCCCTTCTAATTCTATTCTCCCCCCCCCCCCCCCCCTCCACAATCTCCCGTAACCCCTCTCTCTCTCTCTGTTCCACCTTCTCCATGTCCTGGCTCTCTCTCCGGTCCCCTGCTCCCTGCATTATCTCTCGCTCCGTCTCCTTGCTGCTTCGACTTGGTACTTGTCTCTCTGCCTCTTTCCCTATGACTCCTCTTACTTTCAGTTCTTGGTGGCTCCTGATGTACCACTTCCTTAACCCTCCAGCCCCGGCTATGTATTATATATATATTCCTTGAAACCCGGGTGTTTTGGCCGAAAAACTTCTAGGCTAGGCTACCGTATATGTGTTAATCTGACTGCTTCCCGCATGCCCGCGCATCCCCAAGCGTAGCTGTGTTATTTACCTGTAGAATGGCATTAAGTAGAGCTCTCTAAGTCAACTGGTTGAGTTGTGATGATGATTTCATTGGAGATAACTTTATGGCCAAAACAGCCACTTTACACTACTTTTCGATACTTAACAACAACATACAGGCACACACGAACAAGCGACGCTCTCCTTCTTGTGGCCGGAGATGCGGGGCGTCGGTCCAGCCGGCTGTTGTTTACATGCGTCGGACCGACGCCTCGCACACGAAGCTCACAGGCTTTCAACCACTGGGCGTTCAAGAGCCCTTCCGGGCAGCTGTTATATGGTTTTTTATGGGCGTTCAAGAGCCCTTCCGTGGTGAGAGGGTTAATTGCCATTCCCTTATTCTCCAAAAAAAAAATCTTCTTTTGTTCTTCAGACAACTTTCCATTCTCTTCATCAGCCTTAGCTTGTAGTTCCCTTAACTGTTCTCGTTCTTCTACACTTAGGTCCTTTTTTACCCTTATATGATTCAGCTCTGTCGAATTTAATTTCCAGCTCACATTGGCTACTGCTTCTGCTGTTGATCTAGACTTAAGTTCCACTCTTAGTGGTCTCATCTCGCCCTTCTTATATTTTCCTAACCTCACCTCCTCCAGTTCTTTTACCCATCCATAACCCTCGTAGACGATGTGAAAGTCAAGTGGATACTGGAATACTTAGACCTAAGTATTCCAGTATCCCCTTGACTTTCACATCATCCCTTTCCTTTCTTACCTTCATATCTGCCAGGTGCTCTTCCACATCTCCAAAGATTACTACACACTTACCTCTATCTATTGTCTCTCTCACTACCTTCTCTTTCTTCTTTAAAACTTGCACTAAATTTTTGTCTTTCTTTTCCTTTTCTCTCTCCCTTCTGCTCCTTCACAATTTTTTCAAGGGCTACCATCGTGGCACTCTCTACCCTTGTCCACTAATTTTTTTACCTCACTAATAATTTTTACTTCCTCACTCAGGTGGCCCTCATATTCCTTAACCCTCCTGGCCCGGGCTAGCCCTCCGAATGACAGTGCGGGGTACCCGGGCGATCTGGCCGAAAAACGTTTAGGCTTAGGCTACCGTATTTTTGTTTATTTTAACTGCTAGAAATTTCCCACGCATCTATAAACGTAGTGCGGTTTTCAATCTGTAGACTGGCGTTGAGTAGAGCTCTGTAAGTCAACTGGTTCAGTTGTGATCATGATTTCAGTGGAGCGAATTTTGCCGCGATGTTGACAATATCGGAGCTTTTCAGACACTAATTTCGTCTGACGTCACAACAATAACATTGATCCGACGTCTCCTTATTGTTTTCGGAGGTGCGGTGACGCAACGATCGGCTTTGTTTACATGCGTCGGACGCACAGCGTTCAGACCAAGCTTAATAGGCTTTCAAGCTTACTGGCTTATAATAGCACACCCGGGCTCCTGCCCTTCTTTCGCGGTGTCCTTTCACACTGACACCCGGCTGGAAGGGTTAAGCTGAGCCTTGAGTGCCACATTTTCCGACGCTAACTCATCTACTCTGGCCATCACTGCCTCTAGACTGTCACTTACTGGCCTAGGCCTAAAGCAATTCGAGGGAAGTGAATTCCAAAGAGTAGTAGCTCTGGGGATAAATTAATTCTGATAAGCAGAAGTTCTGCATTGTGGAGGAGAAAGTGTAAATTCATGGGCGCTCTCAGCTGCCCTAGTTCTACGGGGAAAGATGTGGAGAGGCGGCACAATTGAAGCAAGTTCCTCGGAACAATTGCTGTGAAAATATCTGTAGAATAATGCAAGGGATGCAACGTTTCATCGTATGGATAATGTAGGAAGGTCCTGTGTGATTGCAGGGTTATTGATTAATCTAATAGCTTTATTTTGAATTTTGTCCAACTGCCTCAATGCAACCACTCCACTTCCACCCCACAGAGGTGAACAGTAATCCATCTGAGAACGCACATGACTTTTATATATCACGGCCAACTGCTCGTCAGTGAAGAATTCTCGAACTCTGTACAGGAGTCCCAGTTTTTTAGAGGCATTCTTAGCAATGCTTCTAACATAATGTGTCCAGCTCAAGTTAGTAGTTAATGTTACACCGAGAATGTCAATACTAGGGGAAGTGGGAATATTTACATCATTAAGAAAATATATGGGAGTCAGTGAGATTCTGTCGGTTAGAAAATTGAATGTACTTGGTTTTCTGTGCATTAAAGGAAACTAGATTCTTTTGTCCCCATCCATTAATTCTAGAAAGGTCCTGGTTCAGAGAAATTGCAGTGTTTATTTTTGAATTTATAAGATCGGGTTGGGTGAAAGAATTGGTAAATGTGAAGGAACTGTGGAGTGTTGAGTCATCTGCGTAGGAATGTATTGGATTATGAGTGGTAGCTATGAGATCATTAATATGAATGAGGAACAGAATTGGGGCCAAAACTGATCCCTGGGGAACACCAGCATTTATTGAGTGAAATTGAGAATAAAGGCCATCTACCATTACACATATTTTTCTGTTATGAAGATAAGAAGAAATTAGTGGAACTAATGATGCAAGGCCGTAGTGTGACATCTTCGACAATAAGGATTGATGCCAGACTCTATCAAATGCCTTTGATATATCCAGTGCTATTGTATGTGTTTCACCATGTTGGTCTGTAGCTTGGTTGATTTGATGTGTAAGAAGGCAAAGCATGTCTGCAGTTGATCGACATCGTCTAAAACCATATTGCCTATCACTGATTAATTTATTATTCTCAAGATGCTTAATTATGTGATTATTTAATATAATTTCAAAGACTTTACCAAGAGTGGAAGTTATAGCTATTGGTCTGTAGTTTGATGGATCTGAAGAGGCACCTTTTTTAGGAACTGGATGGATGTTTGCTTCTTTCCAGGGTACTGGGAAGCATGAGGTATGAGTACACAGACGGAAAAATTTTGCCAATACAGGAGCGAGCACCAAGGAGCAATTCTTAAGTACTATTGGAGGAATTTCATCTGGACCAGGAGCCTTATCTACTGAGAGATTCTGCAAAATAGTTTTGACATGTCTGGTGTGGATCTTAAGTGAGGGAATTTCAGGCGAATTAAAATTAAGTACAGGGACATCTTGATTTATTTCATCTAAGGTTGAGTTGGTGGAGAAAATATCCGCAAGAAGGTTAGCTTTACCTCGTGGGTCACTTACAAGATTGCCAGTCGGAGATTTTAATGGTGGAATGGATGAAGCAGTAGTGAAGTTGGATTTAAATGAGTTAAGAGTAGACCAAAATATTTTGTTATCATTTGGATAATTTAGAAGTTTATTTGCCTGCTTGTGGAGAAAGTTTGATTTAGTTAGGTTTAATACAGTTTTGGCATGATTTCTGATGTTTCTAACGTAATTAAAGGCTTCATGTGTTTTTGATCTTGTGTATGCATTGTAGGCTATTGCTTTTTGTTCAGTTACTCTAGCACAATTATGGTCAAACCATTTAGGTGAATTAGATCTTTTACTGTACTTTTGATGAGGAATAAAAGTTTCCATTCCAATTTTTACAAAATCTTGTATGTGGCTCAAGGTGGAGTGTGCATCATTAGAAAAGAAAGCGTTCCAGGGAATATCAATAAAGAAACCTTGAAGACCCTCCCAGTCTACCGTAATGCCATTTAGTCACCAAAACAGGTTCAGAGTGGGAAAGTGTGGTAGGTGATAGACAGGTGGCCTGTATCAGACAGTGATCAGAAGATCCAAGCGGGGACCTCACTGTAACATCATAATTTTCTGAATTGGTTGTTAAAAATAAGTCCAGTAGGTGGGAATTATGATTAGGATTATCTGGTACACGGGTGGGTAGGTTGACTAGTTGAGTGAGATTAAATGAGTCTGCAAATAGCTCACATTCAAGACCAGCATCATCAGTCCTGGCTGAATGAGTGAGCCATTCAACATTATGGACATTAAAATCACCCAACACAGTGATTTCAGAAGAAGCATTTAAGTTGAGGACACTGAGTTGTGAGGACAGAGAATCAAAAAGACTTTGCTCTGGAGGAGTATTTGGGGAATGGTAGATGCAACATATGTATTTAAATTTACCAGCAGAAATTAATTTGTATATAGAATAATGAAAATAGGGACAATTGAAACTAGTAACCTCCTCCAGGGCAATTTCAGAATTTGCGAAGCAACATACACCTCCTTTAGGTCTGAAATTTTGGAGCAGTTGATAACCTGGAAAATTAAATCTAGACGTGTCAGATGTGGATGTTACTTGAGTCTCTGTCAAAAAAAGGAGAGTAGGGGATTCTGCTTGAAGAAATTGGTGTACAGAATTGATGTTAGAGTGAAGTCCCCTTATATTGCTAAAGAAAAAGCTGCACCGACGAGCAGCTTTGGGACGTTGCAATGCTCTTGACACAGTCGCATGATGACGACCGGGAGGGCCCTGTGTCAATGACCCAACCCTGCCGGGGGTGGATATCCGAGGGACCACCAGGTTTGCTCTTAACAATTGTACTGCCATATTTATTGGGTAAGGTGTATGGTGTTACATGTATGATATGTAGTGGGAAGAGTAGTGTTTTATGGATAGAGGATAGCAATGTAGGGCAATGTCGTGAAGTTGGATGTGTATGTTATATAAAGAGGGTTTTCCTGATACCCCTGATGTGTGAGGCAGAAAGATATGTATCCAGCTACCAAGGCCTGGGAGAGAAAATGGAATTCAGGCTATTCCCTGAGTCTACCGAAACCTTGGCGGTAGTACTTCCCTGGGCGGGGCTGCCTACCCCTACTACCTTGTCGGATATACCGTCGCTGGTACAGTAAGGGTTAAGGGGTGGGGGGGAGTTAGTTTGCTCCCTAGACCTATTAACCCAATCAGTGCAGGCTTATTTCCACTATAATAGGGCCCATTCAGGCACTCCTGAAAGTGTTTGAATGAAATTAAATTTATTCAACAAAAAAACTAAGAAAATAGCTTCACAATTAAAAAAGAACGAGCTTCGTAGCGCGCGGGGTTCACTTGCAACGCTACCACAGACATGGGCAAATATTTGCTAATTATTAGCAATGCCTCGCTACATTTGCCTTTGGCAGCGCTGCATAGGTCTCGTGAGATATGGGGAGAGGGTCTCAGTGCCCTGGCTGACTTGCTGGAGAGCGGATGAGGGCCTGTCGCGCTCCCGCTCACTCGCACTCGTCTCCACAGACTTTAACTCTCTCCGACATATGACGCAATTTTGAGCCTATTGGGGATACTTTAACCCTTATTTAGCGGGCTAGGTGGTCTATTTGACCGTAGCGCCCAGCGGGTTTTTTTTTACCCTTAATAGGGTTGTTTCCGTGCTCATTTTCATGCCTAAATAAGACCCAGAGCGTAAAACAAGTATCTATCCCTGAAAGGGCGTAAACAGAGCTTTCCAATGACACCCGAACCATCCTTGTACGACCGGTCCCGCAATGAAAGGGTTAAGCTTTATAAAACACCTCATAAAACCTGCCTTTGAGGTAAATCTGTATAGTACCGGTACATTTTTTGTTAGAAAAATTTCCCGGCCAAAGACCAGTTCCTCTAAATGGCACACAATGTCTTAATGTTGCCAAAGAAATTGAGCAAAAATTCTTAAAATTGCCAAACTAATGGGGTGTACGTCTTAAAATCTAAAAATAATGGGGCTAAACATGAGAGAGAAGGGAGTCCAAAAAACACAAAGAACTCCCCCGAGCCATTTGTTACTAATTAATATACATTTTCAGGTGGGTGAGTGGTGTGCGGGAGATCAGAAGAGACACATGTGTACCTCGCGGCCCGGCTGGCAGAGCATCAGCTTCAGGGAGGCAGCCTACAAAAATACCTACCATAAAGTTTCGATTAACATGGTAGACATCTTGGAGATCGACACCGAGAAGAAGGTACTGTTGACTGTTCTCTGTTGTTTATTTATTTATTTAATTTAATTTCTTCTTAAATATTAGGATATGTTTGATTACACTTACGGTAAATTAATGATTGATATTAATGCAAAGAGTTAAGTGAGATCGTACGAAGCCTGTTCACTGTTGGAGACCCCTTTTCAACTGAATAAATTGTCTAATAGTGGCCAGAATAAAGTTAAAAGGACGGCACCGGTATAAAAGGGGTTAACCCTTATAGTACCGGCGACATACTTTTGTTTTATATTTCAGCTGCATTTAGACGATTTTATGAAGCTTAGGAAGGATATGTGGTAGCTTAACCCATTCAGTGCGGGCATATTCAGGCACTCCTGAATAATCAAGTGTCTGCATGAAATTAAATGTATTTTGCCGAAAACTAGACAAAAATAGCTTCAAAATGACATCAGAACGAGTTTCGTAGCTAGCGGGGTTCACCTGCAGCGCTACCATAGACATTGGGGAAAACTCACTACAGGTATTTATTAGCAATGAGCGCTTTTTTGCCTTTGGCAGCACTGCTGAGACCCGGGTCTGGGACCTCAGTGCACGGTCGGATGTAGGCCCCTTGCGGTCCCGCCCACTGACTCTCGATTTCTACTGCTTTTCTATCTGTCTATCTATTGCCTGACGCCGTGATCCCCGAAGGGGTGGCCACGAATGAACCGCCCCCATGCACTTCTGCCCCCAGTCAGTCGACGCCCCTCCCACCAACCAGCACCGCCTTCGTTCATATACTTCCTCACTCCATCCTTCCACCTCTCTATCGGTCTACCTCTCCCTCTCTGTCCCTCCACCTTGCTCTCATACACCTTCTTAGTCATTCTCTCGCTTTCCATACATTCCATATGGCCGAACCATCTGAAGTTGTTCCTTTTCACACTTTCCAGCACATCTACCTCCACACCACACCTCCTTCTTACTTCCTCATTAGTCTGTCTATCCCTCCATGTAACTCCGCACGCACTTCTTAAGTAATTCATTTCCACTGCTCTCACTCTTCGTCTGAGTCTCTCAACCAACGTCCATGCTTCGCTTCCGTAAGTCAGTGTCGGGATTACCACACTGTCATGCAAGGACTTCTTCACTTCCATACTGCCTACGGCTTTTACAGGCTTTTAAAGCCTTTTAAAGCCTTTTACCCCCTGGGGGTTAGGGAATAGAATATGCTCCACGTGCCTTCTGCGTGTCGTAAGAGGCGACTAAAGAGGTTGGGTCGGTGGGCTTGCGACCCCCACCCGGAAAAAATATCGAAGCAAGGAAAAACGAACGAACAGCCTCGGATGCGGACGGAACCAACGTTGACGAACCACGACCGACTAAGGACATGCCTTCGGACATTCTGAGAATGGCTACGTGGAATGTTAGTGGCATGAATGATGGCACAAAAGAGAGAGAGGTTCTGGAAGTGTTAGTGAATGCCAGGCTGGATGTATGTGGAATGACAGAGACCAAATGGAAAGGTTCAGATGTGAGAGAGTGGGAGTGTGGAATGGGTGTGTGTGCTGGAGTGAGTGAAGGAACAGCGAGAGAAGGTGCATGTTTGTTTGTAAGTAGCAAATGGAAGGAATGTGTAAGAGAGTATGGGTCTGTGGGTTCAAGGATTGTGTGGGTGAGAATGAAAGTGGGAATACAAACGTGGGTGATTGTATGCGTGTATGCCCCGACAGAGGATATACTTGAAAGAAAGAAAGAGGAGTTCTGGATGAATGTGGAGGCGTGCCTGGAGAAGTTTGACAAGAACGAAAGAATATTTCTGATTGGGGATATGAATGGTAAGGTGGGTGATAGGAAAGTTGAGGGAGTGGTGGGAGGGTGGGGGGTACCATCAGAGGTGAATGGGAATGGTAGTGCACTTGTGGACGTATGTGTGGGGAGGAGGCTGTGGATAGCCAACACCTTCTTCCGACACAGAATGATCCACAGGTACACGTGGAAACGGATGTTGACGATGAAGGATAAGACAGTGGTGGAACGAAAGTCATTGATTGATTATGTATGTGTGGATGAACGAATGAAGAAATCTGTGATGGATGCTAGGGTGTATAGGGGTATTGGAGGGGTCTGTCTGATCATTATGTAGTGGTAGCTAAGGTTAGGATACAAAAGAAGTGGGTGAGGAGAGCGGGAGGGTGGCGAGAGGAGGGTGGAATGGTGAGGAGGGTGGAGAGGTTGCAGGAGGAGGAAATCAGGGAGGAGTACAGGAGAGCAGTGGAAAGACGACTAGGTGGGTTCGACCTGGAAGTTATGGAGGAAGTGGAGGAGATGAGCAAGGTATTTAAGGATGAGATCTGTGCAGCATGTGAGGAGGTGTGTGGAGTGAGGAGAAGAGGGAGGGGAGGGAAAGGTACAGCATGGTGGACAGAAGAGGTAAGAATAGCTGTGGAAGAAAAGAAGAAAGCATATAGAGAGTGGTTGGGTAGTAGAGGGAATGAAGATTCCGAGAGACAGAAACGAGCGAGGTACGTGGAGAGTAAGAGGGTGGTGAAGAGAGTAGTGAAGGAAAGTAAGAGAAGAGTAGATGAGGAATTTGGAAGGAATCTGAGTGTAAAATGGAGGGAGAGTAAGAAACTGTTCTGGAAAGAAGTCAAGAAAGTTAGGGAAGGTAGCAAGGGAAACAGTAAGGGTGTGAAAGATAAGAATGGGAGAATGCTAGCCGAGAAGCAAGAGAGAGTCGAAAGATGGAGGGAGTACTTCAGTGAGTTCCTAAATGAAAGGAATGAAGAGCCAGCAAACATAGCTGGATATGGTATGGGAGGGAGAAGAAGAGAAGTAGTGGAGGAGGTGGGGATCAGGAGGTCAGAAGTGTGGGAAGCCATGAAAAGAGTGAAGTTGGGGAAAGCACCAGGAACAGATGGAGTGTGTGGGGAAATGTTGAGGTATGGTGGTGAGATAGTGATAGAATGGGTATGGAAAATGTGCAAACTAGCATGGGAGAAGGGGAGTGCACCCGATGACTGGAAGACTGGCATAATAGTCCCCCTATATAAGGGCAAAGGGGAAAGAGGAGTGTGTGGTAACCACCGAGGAATATGTCTTCTAAGCGTAGTAGGGAAGGTATACAGTAGGGTAGTGATTGAGAGAGTGAGAGTGAGAACGGAGAAATGGATAGGCGACGAGCAGGGAGGTTTTAGGAAGGGAAGAGGATGTGTAGATCAGATTTTTACCCTGAATTGTGTTGTGGAGAAGTATCTGGAGAAGAAACAAAAGGTGTATGTTGCCTTTATGGACTTGGAGAAGGCCTATGACAGAGTGGATAGAGAAGGTTTGTGGAAAGTACTTAGAATATACGGAGTAGAGGGCAAGTTGCTGAAAGCAGTGAAGAGCATGTATGAGGGTGCAAAGGCGGCAGTACGTGTGGAGAGTGAGCAGAGCGAGTTCTTTGACCTGAATGTTGGTTTGAAACAGGGGTGTGTGATGTCCCCGTGGTTGTTTACTGTATATATGGATGGAGTTATGAAAGAAATACTATCAAGAGCAGTGGATGTTGGTGTATCGCTGAAAAGGGAGGGAATTGAGTGGAAGCTACCTATACTGCTGTTTGCGGATGATACAGTTCTGATGAGTGATAATGAATGGGAGTTGCAGGGTCTGGTAAATGAGTTTGGAACAGTGTGCGAAAAACGGAATTTGAAGGTAAATACGGGGAAGAGCAAGGTTATGGTCTTCGAAAGGGGTGAAGTCACAGAGTGTGAGGTGAAGCTGAACGGTCAGGCTATGGAGATCGTCAACTCTTTTAAGTATCTGGGCAGTGTGTTGAGTAAAGATGGGACTATGGATGAAGAGGTGCGGGAGAGGGTACAACAGGGGAAGAGGGTTGTAGGAACGCTAAAAGCAGTAACAAGAAATAGGGTGGTCAGTATGGAAGTGAAGAAGTCCTTGCATGACAGTGTGGTAATCCCGACACTGACTTACGGAAGCGAAGCATGGACGTTGGTTGAGAGACTCAGACCAAGAGTGAGAGCAGTGGAAATGAATTACTTAAGGAGTGCGTGCGGAGTTACATGGAGGGATAGACAGACTAATGAGGAAGTAAGAAGGAGGTGTGGTGTGGAGGTAGATGTGCTGGAAAGTGTGAAAAGGAACAACTTGAGATGGTTCGGCCATATGGAACGTATGGAAAGCGAGAGAATGACTAAGAGGGTGTACGAGAGCGAGGTGGAGGGACAGAGGGGGAGAGGTAGACCGAATATGAGGTGGAAGGATGGAGTGAGGAAGTACATGAACGAAGGCGGTGCTGGTTGGGGGGAGGGGCGTCGACTGACTGGGGACAGAGGTGCATGGGGGCGGTTCGTTCGTGGCCACCCCTTCGGGGATCACGGCGTCAGGCAATAGATAGATAGATAAAGCCTGTAAATTGCTGTATCTTGCCCAAACGTAGTACTAAGTTTTCCGCAGCCAGTGGGTTAAAGGATTAATTTATAGATAGTCTGTAGCCCTTTAACCCTTCTTTAGCGGCGCGCAACATAAGTCGAGTTAAATAAATTTGGACTATGTGGCGGCGCGCGACATAGGTCGTGTGGCAATTTCAGCACGTAATGTTGCTGAGAGAGAGAGACAAGTGGTGGCAGGAGAGTAGCGAGCGTATGACTGCTCCAGACCACCGCGGCGGGCCTACTGACACGAATCCCACCCTCCTCCACCCTCTCACACTCGCTACATACTGAAATGTATGGGGAAAGTACCGAATTACATGGTTTTTGCACTCGTGTTGCGCGGTTGTTGCACGAAAACTAGCGGTCATACAAGGATCGTTGTGGTGTCATTGGAAAGCTCTGTTTATGCCCTTTCAGGGATAGATGCTTGTTTTACGCTCTGAGTCTTATTTAGGCATGAAAATTATCACGTAAACAGCCCTATTTTGGCTAAAAACACCCCGCTGGTGGCTACATATTATTTACCGCCTAGGCCGCTCGTTAGGTGTTAACCTAAGAAGTGCGCATGAGACACCACACTCCTGTGCTGACGTATTTGAGCTGTTCCCATCACTAACATCATTATTTTACCATAAATAGCATTAATATTTATCCATATGCACCTATTATAGGTTGATTATAAAGGTATTAACCTGTTACAACAATAAAACAAGTGGAAACAGCGTTTGGATGGTCAAAATCGGCGATACAGGCCGGGAGTTACATAATGTATGGCTGAGGCAACCTCCCTTCCCACCACTTTTCCCCACGTCTGGAGAGAGACTGTCGATCGATACTCTCTCTCTCTCTCTCTTGCACTCGCTTGCTAACAGTGATGACAATGCCCTGCTTGCAACTCGCTAATGTTAGCACGAAAATAGAACAGAATAAGGGAATAACAGGGAAAATAGGTGATAACTGAAGGAGGTGAGGAAAGTGGGGAAGGAGGGGAGGTGGAGGAGTGATATTTGGCATGGCCCAGGGGCAATAAAACAAAAAAAAAAAAAAAAAATGGGGGTGTTTTAAATGGATTTTTTAATAGCCTTACGCTTAACCCTTCCTACCCGGTCTGCCTTAGGTAAGGACAGCACGAAAGAAGGGCCGCTACCCGGTATGCCTTATCTAAGGCATGAGCTTAATAGCCTAATTAAGCTTGGTCTGAACGCCGTGCGTACGACGTATGTCAACAAACCCAAGCGTTCGTCACCGCACCTCCGAAAACAAGAAGGAGAAGACTCCTCAATGTTATTGTTCTGACGTCATGACGAAATTAGTGTCTGAAAAGCCCCCATATTGGCAACATATCTGCAATATTGGCTCCACTAAAATCGTCATCACAACTGAACCAGTTGACTTACAGAGCTCTACTCAATGCCAAAATACAGATTGAAAACTGCACTACGATTATAGATGAGTGGGAAAGTTCTAGCAGTGAAAATAAACATAAATACAGTAGCCTAGGCCTAGACGTTTTTCAGCCATTTCGCCCGGGTAGGGGCGACCGTCATTGGGTAAGACAGCCCGGGGAGGAAGGGTTAAGAGTCTTCCCGCAGTTCCCGGGTTAATAGGTAGACGTCCTTTCCTAAGCTGAATACAATCGTCTCTCTGTGAGGTCACTTTTAGATCCTTCTTAACCCTTTGAGTACCAGCGACGTGTGATATAATTTATGCTAGCTATATTTTGACGATATTATGCAGCTTAGGAATGATCTGTGGTGATTAAAAGGGTTGGTCGAGATAGTTTAAAGCCTTATTATTGCTAGAGGTCCTTCCTAAGCTGATTAAAATCGTCTAATAGCTGCCAGAATATATTGAAAAGGACGTCACTGGTACAGAAGGGGGTTAAAAGTGAGGCCACTTTTAGATTCTTCTTAATCTGAGTAAAATTGCCTTATGTAAAGTGAACGGTTCCTGGACATCTCAACCAGTGCCAAATCAACTAAGACCAACCAAACCAGTGTCAAAATATAGTATTAACCTAACCTAACCTAACCGTATTGGTTGATTTGGTGCTGGTTGAAATGGTCTACTGATTGAGTTGTCCGGTCACCAAAGTGAACTGTATGATTTCAGAGTGTACGATGTGAGCCTCTGGTGACCATGGGACAACTAACCCACACACTCATAGAGCTGGGCTGGACAATCCCTGTTGTGCCAGAACTGGATGATCTCACTGTGGGTAAGATTATACATGTACAGTACATATTTATTTTTTTGCTTTATTTTTATTTTGTATATGTTTATTATTATTATTATTATTATTATTATTATTTTTTTTATTTATTTATTTATTTTTTTATTTTTTTGCCGGTGCCATAATTCCCGAGAATAGGTATGGCCATGAATATTATTATTTTTTGTTGTTTTTTACCCAGACGCCATAATTCCCGAGAAGGGGTGGCCATGAAGATTTAGGCATTTGTCACGAATCGCTAGGTCAAGTTGCCCGGGCTTGACATCTACCAATAACATTTTGACAGTGCAGGTTTGATCCGCCGACCCTCTGATCAGCAGCCGACGCTCTACTGACTATGTATATGTACAGTACATATACACATACAAACATTGTCATACATACATACATACAAACATTGTCATACATACATACATACATGATAACGTAATGGTTAGTGCTCGGAATTTTGGCGTGAGTATCCTAGGTTGGAATCCTTGGAGTATCACATGTATTAATTAGTTTCATTAATTTCATTAATTAGGTTTATTTGTAAGTTAATTGGTGGGTTGGTGATAAAATTAATACATTCACACACATGCAGTTTTGATGCCTGCACTTTTGTCACTATTTTACCATTTAACCCGTACAGCCCCAGCGACGCGCCTGACGCGTCGGCGATGTATGTAACGCACAGCCCCAGAGACGCGCCTGGCGCGTCACCCTAATTGCGCCGACCGTAACCTCAGGTGTAGCCACTCAAGAGGGCTCAGATTTGTATGGGAACTGTGTACGTATCCCACGCAACCGTGCCGATGATTGAAAACTCTCAAAGTCCACGTGCGTGCACGCGAGCGCGCAATAACCTGTTTTTTTGGGATAATTGCCTTCAATTTTTTACTCTTATAAAATCCGTTTTCGGGGGCTCTGTAGGACCATTTTTTAAGCTTTTTGAGCGGTTTTTCGTGGTTTTTCCTTCATTCCTAACCCATTCGCTATTGTTTCTGGAATAAAACCATTTTTTGAAAACCGGCCGGGTTCTGGTGCGCAAACATTACAAAACTAGCCGGGGCTCCACGGGTTAAGCAATACTAATGTATACAGTACTATAGTTTTTGGAAAGGGAGTACATGTGTCTGAGAAAAAGGAATGCTCCCATGTAACTACTGCATGTCATAAGATGCAACTAAAAGGATCAGGTGAACGGGACTTTTTAAATCTTGCAGGCAAATGATTTAGATGAAGGAACCAGGGTGTTTAATTAGAATATAAAACTCTAAAATGAACTCAAAAGTTACTGTTCAAATTGATATAACGAACTCATTAAAATCAACTCCCTAAGAGCAGGGGGGAGGGGATGTATCATGGTAGCGCCGGGCGGGTATATTTGCCGAAAATTACCTTAATTCCATGATCTTTTTTATGCATAAGCAAGAGCCAGATCGTAATACAATTATATATCCGTGAAAGTGCAAAGATATAGTTTTCCATGGAGATCTGAATCATCCCTGTATCATTTCTGGTTATCTTGCAAAGATCATGTAAAGGAAGGTAAAAATAGGGGATTTGGGCAGTGTTTTGTGTGCGAGGGAGGGTGTGTGAGAAAGAGAGGTCTGGGAGGGATCTCAGTGCACTCTGCACCGCCGTGGGGAGAGGTCCAAGGCCGCCTATCGTCTCTCCAACGCACCCGTCATATGACAGGTGCCGCAGGGGTGGCCAATATTCTCTCTCCCGTCATATGACGGGCACCGCGAATTGAGGGTTAACAAATATCGAAACGACAACACACTCTACAAAATCTATATGTGGAAAAATGTATTTAAATTTATCGGAAATTAAACTTTGAAAACAACAAACACCATATCCACATATCCGTAAAATGAGACTATTCAAAACCAGTTCCTTCTTTATAGCCTTTATTGTTTATTGATTATTATTATTGTTATTGATTAACTTGTTCTTGTAGTGATGTACACCCCATGTGGTAGTTTTGTGTTAGTTTATTTCAAAATTTTATTTTGCTAAAGCGATATTTCCACATAGCTATTTTGATCATTTTTTTTTTGCCTTTGTGTCGTCCCTGTTTTGGTTTTATATTTTGCAAGTTTTACATTATAATATATCCAAAGTTTAAAGTTATGTTGGCACTTCTTATTAAGTCTTTGGAAGTGATAAAGTGGCAGTCACATTGCAATTTTGTGTTAATTTGTCTGTATTCTTTTACATAATAATTCCAAACTTAAAACTAAGTTGTCCCGGTTTGGTACCTTAGAAGGAACCCTCAAGGTAAACTATATTTTATTTATTTCACCACAACACCAAACCCCTCCAATTAAATTAATTAAAGCATATATGTGATCCACCGGGATTCGAACCTGGGTTATCACACAGATTTTTAAACACTCTAACCATTACACCACCAAGACGGTTAACCCAGGTTGGCGAGTCATGATTAGCTGTTAGTCTCGGTGCACCAGCCAGCCGTCCGGCTGGCTCAGTTGATAGCGTGCCTGCTTCCCATCTTGCAGGTCTCGCGTTCAATCCCCGCTCTGATTGAAAACAATTTCTAATATATAGCTGGTGGTTACGGTCTCCCCATGAGCAAGGGAGATGGGTAATGGTCTCTGGTTGATTAAAGCAGTGTCAAGCGCTTCAGAATCCCCGAAGGAGGAGATACGGGCGCTATATAAGTAAAAAAAAAAAAAAAATAAAATAAAAAAAATAAAAAAAAAACATTATTAATATTATTAACTAAGCAGTAACAAGAAATAGGTTGGTCAGTATGGAAGTAAAGAAGTCCTTGCATGACAGTGTGGTAATCCCGACACTAACTTACGGAAGCGAAGCATGGACGTTCGGGAAGAGACTCGGACCAAGAGTTAGAGCGGTGGAAATGAGTTACTTGAGAAGTGCGTGCGGAGTTACATGGAGGGATAGACAGAAGAATGAGGAAGTAAGAAGGAGGTGTGGTGTGTAGGTAGATGTGCTGGAAAGTGTGAAAAGGAACAACTTGAGATGGTTCGGCCATATGGAACATATGGAAAGCGAGAGAATGATTAAGAGGGTGTACGAGAGCGAGAGGGAAGAACAGAGAGGGAGAGTTGGAAGGATGGAGTGAGGAAGTATATGGATGAAGGCGGTGCTGGTTGGGAGGAGGGGCGTCGACTGACTGGGGACAAAGGTGCATGGGGACGGTTCGTTCGTGACCACCCCTTCGGGGATCACGGCGTCAGGCAATAGATAGATAGATTAATTAATGTTATGTTAATTCTAGGCTCACAGCACACTTACTGTCCTTGAGAGCAGTTATTTCACAATGATCATGAGGTACGCACAGGATAAGCAATGTTTATAGAGATATAGGTCTGGATCCCCCCAATTTCTGGTAATTTGGGAAGTTTTGTCATATTTAACCAATTTTTTTTTTCATCTTTACGAAAAGGATCGGGACCAGACCAGATGGCTGGAGTTAAGTAGGAAAGAAGAGCAATTGGACAGAGGAAGAACAAAGCAGAAGTGAGAAGTACAGTAGAAGACTGAAAGTTCTCGGGCTCAACCAAGTTGCTTCGGGAAAAAATTATTAGTTTATGATAAGGATGGTACTGTATGTGTGTTTTTTTATAAAGGGCATAGCGCATGTGGTCAGCTATGATGAGCTATCCTTATTATCACAAATGTGAGTGTACAGTATACCTCTTATGTGCAATAATAGTAGTCCGAGTTTCTTATAAATGTAAATATAAATAAATTAGTGTTTTGGACGGTGGTGGCGAGAGGCATTTCCGAGCCCATCGTGACGTGTGTGAAGTTATTGGGGTACCCATAGAATAACAGAATAGGTCAAAGAGTTTCAGGGGTCAGGTCAATGGCCACCATTTTGATTCTCAGTATCTCTGTTAAGTACTCCATGCTGTGAAAACATTTACAAAGATGGACAGATATTTAACCCTTAAAGGGCGGCGCTCGACTTAAGTCGTGCACCAATTTGCAGCAAGTTAGGAGCATTATTAAGGCTTTTAAAGGGTTAAAATCGAGTGCAAATGGCCGGGAGAGCAGCGGGCCAGACAGCCGACTCTCAGGGCTTACCACCGCCCATTAACTCATGTTCCCTGTGTTCTCGAGAGGCCGGCAGTGTAGCCAGTAGTGAGCATAGCTGGGAAAAATATACCGATATATGCTAAACTTCCATGTTCGTGGCACCACTGCAAGAGAACCACGAGTGCTACGTAGCTCGTTCTGGTCTCATTTTGAAGCTTTTAGTGCCTAGTTTTTTGCTAAATATTATTATTTTTTTTTCATGCAGATGCTTGATTTATCATGCAGGAGGGCCTGAATATGCCCAAATGAGCCCAAAACACCCCGCTAGACAAGGGTTAATAGAGGGGTATGATAAATTGTATGAGCAGCATAAGCTTCATAATGTAATGTAGAAATAATAGCAAGCTATCGAATAATACACTATGAAATAATAGCAAGCTATCGAATAATACACTATGAAATAATAGCAAGCTATCGAATAATACACTATGAAATAATAGCAAGCTATTGAATAATACACTGTGAAATAATAGCAAGCTATCGAATAATACACTATGAAATAATAGCAAGCTATTGAATAATACACTGAAATAATAGCAAGCTATTGAATAATACACTATGAAATAATAGCAAGCTATCGAATAATACACTATGAAATAATAGCAAGCTATTGAATAATACACTGAAATAATAGCAAGCTATCGAATAATACACTATGAAATAATAGCAAGCTATCGAATAATACACTGTGAAATAATAACAAGCTATCGAATAATACACTATGAAATAATAGCAAGCTATCGAATAATACACTGAAATAATAGCAACCTATCGAATAATACACTGAAATAATAGCAAGCTATCGAATAATACACTGTGAAATAATAGCAAGCTATCGAATAATACACTATGAAATAATAGCAAGCTATTGAATAATACACTATGAAATAATAGCAAGCTATCGAATAATACACTATGAAATAATAGCTAGCTATTGAATAATACACTGAAATAATAGCAAGCTATTGAATAATACACTGAAATAATAGCAAGCTATCGAATAATACACTATGAAATAATAGCAAGCTATTGAATAATACACTGTGAAATAATAGCAAGCTATTGAATAATACACTATGAAATAATAGCAAGCTATTGAATAATACACTGAAATAATAGCAAGCTAGCTATTGAATAATACACTATGAAATAATAGCAAGCTATTGAATAATACACTGAAATAATAGCAAGCTATCGAATAATACACTGAAATAATAGCAAGCTAATGAATAATACACTATGAAATAATAGCAAGCTATCGAATAATACACTGAAATAATAGCAACCTATCGAATAATACACTGAAATAATAGCAAGCTATCAAATAATACACTGAAATAATAGCAAGCTATCGAATAATACACTGTGAAATAATAGCAAGCTATCGAATAATACACTATGAAATAATAGCAAGCTATCGAATAATATACTATGAAATAATAGCAAGCTATCGAATAATACACTATGAAATAATAGCAAGCTATCGAATGATATACTATGAAATAATAGCAAGCTATTGAATAATACACTGTGAAATAATAGCAAGCTATTGAATAATACACTATGAAATAATAGCAAGCTATTGAATAATACACTGAAATAATAGCAAGCTATTGAATAATACACTATGAAATAATAGCAAGCTATTGAATAATACACTATGAAATAATAGCAAGCTATCGAATAATACACTGAAATAATAGCAAGCTATTGAATAATACACTGTGAAATAATAGCAAGCTATCGAATAATACACTGAAATAATAGCAAGCTATTGAATAATGCACTATGAAATAATAGCAAGCTATCGAATAATACACTGTGAAATAATAGCAAGCTATCAATAATACACTGTGAAATAATAGCAAGCTATCGAATAATACACTATGAAATAATACCGGTAGCAAGCTATCGAATAATACACTATGAAATAATAGCAAGCTATCGAATAATACACTGTGAAATAATAGCAAGCTATCGAATAATACACTATGAAATAATAGCAAGCTATCAAATAATACACTGTGAAATAATAGCAAGCTATTGAATAATACACTATGAAATAATAGCAAGCTATCGAATAATACACTGAAATAATAGCAAGCTATCAAATAATACACTATGAAATAATAGCAAGCTATTGAATAATAGCAAGCTATTGAATAATACACTATGAAATAATAGCAAGCTATCGAATAATACACTATGAAATAATAGCAAGCTATCGAATAATACACTATGAAATAATAGCAAGCTATTGAATAATACACTGAAATAATAGCAAGCTATTGAATAATACACTGAAATAATAGCAAGCTATCGAATAATACACTATGAAATAATAGCAAGCTATTGAATAATACGCTATGAAATAATAGCAAGCTATCAAATAATACACTGAAATAATAGCAAGCTATCAAATAATACACTATGAAATAATAGCAAGCTATTGAATAATACACTGAAATAATAGCAAGCTATTGAATAATACACTGAAATAATAGCAAGCTATCGAATAATACACTGTGAAATAATAGCAAGCTATCGAATAATACACTATGAAATAATAGCAAGCTATCGAATAATACACTATGAAATAATAGCAAGCTATTGAATAATACACTATGAAATAATAGCAAGCTATTGAATAATACACTATGAAATAATAGCAAGCTATTGAATAATACACTGAAATAATAGCAAGCTATCGAATAATACACTGAAATAATAGCAAGCTATCGAATAATACACTATGAAATAATAGCAAGCTATTGAATAATACACCGTGAAATAATAGCAAGCTATCGAATAACACACTGTGAAATAATAGCAAGCTATCGAATAATACACTATGAAATAATAGCAAGCTATTGAATAATACACTATGAAATAATAGCAAGCTATTGAATAATACACTATGAAATAATAGCAAGCTATTGAATAATACGCTATGAAATAATAGCAAGCTATCGAATAATACACTGAAATAATAGCAAGCTATCAAATAATACACTATGAAATAATAGCAAGCTATTGAATAATACACTGAAATAATAGCAAGCTATTGAATAATACACTGAAATAATAGCAAGCTATCGAATAATACACTGTGAAATAATAGCAAGCTATCGAATAATACACTATGAAATAATAGCAAGCTATCGAATAATACACTATGAAATAATAGCAAGCTATTGAATAATACACTATGAAATAATAGCAAGCTATTGAATAATACACTATGAAATAATAGCAAGCTATTGAATAATACACTGTGAAATAATAGCAAGCTATCGAATAATACACTGAAATAATAGCAAGCTATCGAATAATACACTATGAAATAATAGCAAGCTATTGAATAATACACCGTGAAATAATAGCAAGCTATCGAATAACACACTGAAATAATAGCAAGCTATCGAATAATACACTATGAAATAATAGCAAGCTATTGAATAATACACTATGAAATAATAGCAAGCTATTGAATAATACACTATGAAATAATAGCAAGCTATTGAATAATACACTATGAAATAATAGCAAGCTATCGAATAATACACTATGAAATAATAGCAAGCTATTGAATAATACACTGAAATAATAGCAAGCTATCGAATAATACACTATGAAATAATAGCAAGCTATCGAATAATACGCTATGAAATAATAGCAAGCTATCGAATAATACACTATGAAATAATAGCAAGCTATCGAATAATACACTGTGAAATAATAGCAAGCTATCGAATAATACACTGAAATAATAGCAAGCTATCGAATAATACACTGTGAAATAATAGCAAGCTATCGAATAACACACTGTGAAATAATAGCAAGCTATCGAATAATACACTATAAAATAATAGCAAGCTATCGAATAATACACTGAAATAATAGCAAGCTATCGAATAATACACTATGAAATAATAGCAAGCTATCGAATAATACACTGAAATAATAGCAAGCTATCGAATAATACACTATGAAATAATAGCAAGCTATTGAATAATACACTATGAAATAATAGCAAGCTATCGAATAATACACTGAAATAATAGCAACCTATCGAATAATACACTGTGAAATAATAGCAAGCTATTGAATAATACACTATGAAATAATAGCAAGCTATCGAATAATACACTGTGAAATAATAGCAAGCTATCGAATAATACACTATGAAATAATAGCAAGCTATCGAATAATACACTGAAATAATAGCAAGCTATTTAATAATACACTGAAATAATAGCAAGCTATCGAATAATACACTATGAAATAATAGCAAGCTATCGAATAATACACTGAAATAATAGCAAGCTATCGAATAATACACTGTGAAAGTGAAAATCTAGATGCAATAGTTTGATACGTTGGCTGTACGCTTTTGTGCTAGAGTACCTGTGTATACCGTTAGGGCAAGACCTCCTCTACTATTGGTGTTGCCATATGGATAGAGCTGCCAATGCGTATTTATTTATGATTAACGAGACCAAACTATGAATAATTGCATTGATAGATACCTAAGGATAGACAAATTTTGCACTCACGTGATATATATATATCAAATACACGTGCCTTCTGCGTGTCATAAGAGGCGACTAAAGAGGTTGGGTCGGTGGGCTTGCGACCCCCACCCGGAAAAAATATCGAAGCAAGGAAAAACGAACGAACAGCCTCGGATGCGGACGGAACCAACGTTGACGAACCACGACCGACTAAGGACATGCCTTCGGACATTCTGAGAATGGCTACGTGGAATGTTAGTGGCATGAATGATGGCACAAAAGAGAGAGAGGTTCTGGAAGTGTTAGTGAATGCCAGGCTGGATGTATGTGGAATGACAGAGACCAAATGGAAAGGTTCAGATGTGAGAGAGTGGGAGTGTGGAATGGGTGTGTGTGCTGGAGTGAGTGAAGGAACAGCGAGAGAAGGTGCATGTTTGTTTGTAAGTAGCAAATGGAAGGAATGTGTAAGAGAGTATGGGTCTGTGGGTTCAAGGATTGTGTGGGTGAGAATGAAAGTAGGAATACAAACGTGGGTGATTGTATGCGTGTATGCCCCGACAGAGGATATAGTTGAAAGAAAGAAAGAGGAGTTCTGGATGAATGTGGAGGCGTGCCTGGAGAAGTTTGACAAGAACGAAAGAATATTTCTGATTGGGGATATGAATGGTAAGGTGGGTGATAGGAAAGTTGAGGGAGTGGTGGGAGGGTGGGGGGTACCATCAGAGGTGAATGGGAATGGTAGTGCACTTGTGGACGTATGTGTGGGGAGGAGGCTGTGGATAGCCAACACCTTCTTCCGACACAGAATGATCCACAGGTACACGTGGAAACGGATGTTGACGATGAAGGATAAGACAGTGGTGGAACGAAAGTCATTGATTGATTATGTATGTGTGGATGAACGAATGAAGAAATCTGTGATGGATGCTAGGGTGTATAGGGGTATTGGAGGGGGTCTGTCTGATCATTATGTAGTGGTAGCTAAGGTTAGGATACAAAAGAAGTGGGTGAGGAGAGCGGGAGGGAGGCGAGAGGAGGGTGGAATGGTGAGGAGGGTGGAGAGGTTGCAAGAGGAAATCAGGGAGGAGTATAGGAGAGCAGTGGAAAGACGACTAGGTGGGTTCGACCTGGAAGTTATGGAGGAAGTGGAGGAGATGAGCAAGGTGTTTAAGGATGAGATCTGTGCAGCATGTGAGGTGTGTGGAGTGAGGAGAAGAGGGAGGGGAGTGAAAGGTACAGCATGGTGGACAGAAGAGGTAAGAATAGCTGTGGAAGAAAAGAAGAAAGCATATAGAGAGTGGTTGGGTAGTAGAGGGAATGAAGATTCCGAGAGACAGAAACGAGCGAGGTACGTGGAGAGTAAGAGGGTGGTGAAGAGAGTAGTGAAGGAAAGTAAGAGAAGAGTAGATGAGGAATTTGGAAGGAATCTGAGTGTAAAATGGAGGGAGAGTAAGAAACTGTTCTGGAAAGAAGTCAAGAAAGTTAGGGAAGGTAGCAAGGGAAACAGTAAGGGTGTGAAAGATAAGAATGGGAGAATGCTAGCCGAGAAGCAAGAGAGAGTCGAAAGATGGAGGGAGTACTTCAGTGAGTTGCTAAATGAAAGGAATGAAGAGCCAGCAAACATAGCTGGATATGGTATGGGAGGGAGAAGAAGAGAAGTAGTGGAGGAGGAGGTGGGGATCAGGAGGTCAGAAGTGTGGGAAGCCATGAAAAGAGTGAAGTTGGGGAAAGCACCAGGAACAGATGGAGTGTGTGGGGAAATGTTGAGGTATGGTGGTGAGATAGGGATAGAATGGGTATGTAAAATGTGCAAACTAGCATGGGAGAAGGGGAGTGCACCCGATGACTGGAAGACTGGCATAATAGTCCCCCTATATAAGGGCAAAGGGGAAAGAGGAGTGTGTGGTAACCACCGAGGAATATGTCTTCTAAGCGTAGTAGGGAAGGTATACAGTAGGGTAGTGATTGAGAGAGAGAGAGTGAGAACGGAGAAATGGATAGGCGACGAGCAGGGAGGTTTTAGGAAGGGAAGAGGATGTGTAGATCAGATTTTTACCCTGAATTGTGTTGTGGAGAAGTATCTGGAGAAGAAACAAAAGGTGTATGTTGCCTTTATGGACTTGGAGAAGGCCTATGACAGAGTGGATAGAGAAGGTTTGTGGAAAGTACTTAGAATATACGGAGTAGAGGGCAAGTTGCTGAAAGCAGTGAAGAGCATGTATGAGGGTGCAAAGGCGGCAGTACGTGTGGAGAGTGAGCAGAGCGAGTTCTTTGACCTGAATGTTGGTTTGAAACAGGGGTGTGTGATGTCCCCGTGGTTGTTTACTGTATATATGGATGGAGTTATGAAAGAAATACTATCAAGAGCAGTGGATGTTGGTGTATCGCTGAAAAGGGAGGGAATTGAGTGGAAGCTACCTATACTGCTGTTTGCGGATGATACAGTTCTGATGAGTGATAATGAATGGGAGTTGCAGGGTCTGGTAAATGAGTTTGGAACAGTGTGCGAAAAACGGAATTTGAAGGTAAATACGGGGAAGAGCAAGGTTATGGTCTTCGAAAGGGGTGAAGTCACAGAGTGTGAGGTGAAGCTGAACGGTCAGGCTATGGAGATCGTCAACTCTTTTAAGTATCTGGGCAGTGTGTTGAGTAAAGATGGGACTATGGATGAAGAGGTGCGGGAGAGGGTACAACAGGGGAAGAGGGTTGTAGGAACGCTAAAAGCAGTAACAAGAAATAGGGTGGTCAGTATGGAAGTGAAGAAGTCCTTGCATGACAGTGTGGTAATCCCGACACTGACTTACGGAAGCGAAGCATGGACGTTGGTTGAGAGACTCAGACCAAGAGTGAGAGCAGTGGAAATGAATTACTTAAGGAGTGCGTGCGGAGTTACATGGAGGGATAGACAGACTAATGAGGAAGTAAGAAGGAGGTGTGGTGTGGAGGTAGATGTGCTGGAAAGTGTGAAACGGAACAACTTGAGATGGTTCGGCCATATGGAACGTATGGAAAGCGAGAGAATGACTAAGAGGGTGTACGAGAGGGAGGGGGAGAGGTAGACCGAATATGAGGTGGAAGGATGGAGTGAGGAAGTACATGAACGAAGGCGGTGCTGGTTGGGGGGAGGGGCGTCGACTGACTGGGGACAGAGGTGCATGGGGGCGGTTCGTTCGTGGCCACCCCTTCGGGGATCACGGCGTCAGGCAATAGATAGATAGATAGATAGAAATACTGCCTTCACATTGCTTCATCATGTATGAAATATATCAGGGTAGGGTAGCTAAAGGCAATATGAAAACATATTCGCAATTCGCGGGCTAATTCCGTTATCATTAACACGAGAGAGGCGACAGGGGTTGCCATCAACTTTCTAAGCTTAAAATATCTTGCATGTCTTTGTTTACTATTTTTGATAAAAATGTGTGGTAAACCAAGACAACTGTGCAGTATCAATCATTCAGTAACATGTTTTAGACAGTGAAGAAATGGAATGGGATATTTCATGAGCTATGCCCTTTAACCTCTTCAGCAAAGCACATCCATACTCACATCGCTCGCCGTTCCATCCACTCACTCATAGACAATACGCAGCTGCAAGCACGACCTCCCAAAATCCATCCTTCTGAATCCTCCCTTCCTCGCGAGGACAGAGTCCACCTGGCCAGGCTGAGATGCGGACACCATCCAGCTCTTCTGAGCTATCAGAAGAGACTGGATGACTTCGTCGTCGGCACCTGCCCGGGTTGTAACACCACCCCATACCATTAAACACATCATAGAAGACTGCATTTCACACAACCACTTACACAATTTACACTCTTTGAGAGCTCTGTGGGAAAGCCCGACCGTAGCCATGGCCTTCCTTAAGGACTCGGGGCTGTTCGGCCAGGCAGCTTAGGGAATAACAACAACAACAACAACCGTGGATTGACCTCCCAATCTACCAAGATTGGAAGCCAAAGCGTCACATTTTTCCCTTGCCCCTCAACTTTCTCTTCATAATTGCTGAGGGGCACAGGGCCCTGGGTGGGGCTTTGGTTTCCCGGGCGTTTCCGCACCCTCCTTAGCTCCCCGCCATGGAGTGGCTTCGGTCACCCAGGCTTTATTGTGGTCGGCGGGGAGGGTTCTGTGGGGCACTCGGTTATGGCCTTGGAATTGCTCGGGGCCTTGGGGCTGTTCGGCCAGGCAGCTTGGGGAACAACAACAACAACCTCTTCAGCACAATAACGTAATTTTCATCATATTTTGGCTATGATTAGACAAATTTCATAAGCATTTAATCTACCTCTAGGCCTCAAAGAGGCAAATACGAGCTCAATAAATCCTCTGAATAACAGATCCCTTCTTAAACTGTATACAATCGTCTAATTTTAGCCAGAAATAAAGGGAAAAGGCAATTATTGTGCTGGGGGTTAAAATAGACTAATCGACCAAATTTACTTATTCATTGAACGTGACGATACTGCGTTGTTATATGTGCGATTAGTTTGCTTGGGAAACAGATTAACTTGCTCATGTATTAACCCTCCGGATCCGGGGGCCTTCATATGAGTCGATCGTCGTGTCTGGGGGTATTCCTGAAAAATTGCTATCTTCATAATTCGATATCTACTGATTGAGACCACCTAGAGCAGTCAACTAAATTTCATAGTGTAGAACCAACCTTCGTCTGTAGACTGGCGACATCGCTACGACAAGTGGTTTCCGAGATATGATTATGGGAATGGAGGTAATTTTTCCCGCGTATTTTCGCCTGTGTCCGAACGCTTCGCCGAGGCCCTGGCTAGCACGCACTAAGTTACTCGTTGCTTCGGTGGCTTTGGTACCGGTAGACGATATTATGTTTCTATGGTGATAATATCATAGTTATTGTGTCATTTATTTCTTTAACAACCATTATAGAGTTATGTGAAACTTTTTATAACATATTTTCGGCACTTTCACTCTTATTGGATATTATTGTGTCACTTTCACTCATATTACTCTTCTTGTTATGAATTATCGTCACTCACTGTTATTATTGAGTTATTATTACTTGTTATACATTTGTGTGTCACTTTCACTTACTAGGCTACGCTAGGCGAGCGTACGGTACCGCATCTTCACTAACCACTTCTTCATCGTCAAAGTCACTCCCAAGTTCACTCGGTTCACTATATTCACGAGCACCGCATTCACCATCGTCATTATCCTCGTCATTATCGTCCTCATCGGTACTAATAAAGCCCAGAAACTCTAATCCATCCGCCACTTCACCCTCATCTTCACTAACCACTTGTTCTTCGTCAAAGTCACTCGCAAGTTCACTCAGTTCACTATATTCGCTTAGTTCTTCCAGTATGTCTGCAACACCATCGGGACTAAGCACTGTTTTCTTGGTCGTTTTAGCCTTGCTTTTGTTAGGCGTACGGTACGCGGCGGCGGGCGTCGATTCGGACACAGCGATTTTTTTGGATTAGCTCCATCCATGTTGGATGCGTGACGAGAACTGATGCTGCATGTTAGTTTGTGCTTGGTGGCGCTGCGGTAGCCCACGCATAAACAAAAATCCGCCCGCGCGATTTAAACGCTTTGATTTTGCCTCATATGAGACCTTACGGACTCCTAACCAAAATACGTTTTGCCTCATATGAGGCCTCCCGGATTCCATGGGTTATTGTACACCCTATGTGGTGGATTGTTCTTTTAATTATAAAGAATTATTTTTCTTAAGCGTTGTTTCTACAAAGTGATTTTGATAGGTTGTTTGGTCTTGTTACTGTGTTCGTCCAAGTTTTGGTTTGTTTATTTTGCAAGTTTTACATTATAATTGACTTATTATATTTTTCCAGGTGGGTTGGTGATGGGTACAGGTATAGAGACGTCTTCCCACAAGGCCGGTCTGTTTCAACACATCTGTCTCTCGTACGAACTGGTAACGGCAGATGGGTCCGTCGTGAGGTGTTCGGAGGTCAGGCTCATGCTTTTGTTTTATGAAGAGACAGTAGAAGACACTCCCGGGGGTGTTTTTCAGACAGCAGTTAATGAAGACACCACCAGAAGTGTTTATATTGAAGGTTTTGTATTTTACTACTTTTGGATAACCAAAGAAACCTAACATAACTTATCATATAAACTAACTTGACTAGGCTATCCAAAACTATTTTAACCTATACTAACCAATCCTATTCTAATGTATGTATGTATATACAGTACTCAGGCCCAATCCTCAGAGACCAGGGTCACTAAGGTCCCTCCAGCACTCCCCCGACCACCCGGAGAGGTTCCGATCTCAGCAGGCAGACATGCAGCAAAGCCGAAACCACAAGTCTGCCCACCACACTTCCAGACGCACCCTTCATATAAACCATCTCCTCGGGCCATACGCCTGACGGACTATTATCTAGTCCAACTTGCGCCCGACCCCTTCCCCCAAATGACCACATATTCACCCATCTATTCACAAGCATTCTCCATTCATTCCTGTTTATTACCACTTCCCTTGCCTGATCTTTAGTCATTCCTCTATCATCCAAAGTTTGTCGTACACAGTCTCTCCCTCTCAATGTAACCTATTATCATAATATAGTGTGATTCACTAGATACAACAAATATATGTACCATAAATATAAATAAATTACCACAACCAAGTATCGAATCCGGATATATCGAGTTGCAGGCTATTTTCTTACTACTATGCTACCAAATCAACACGCTGGTTGAGGTTGGTGATAATAATTTAAACTAAAGGCTTGGACAGCCTTGGAAGCAATAAATGAATTGTTAAACGCCGACTTACGCCTAAATTAGAATATCAGTTTTGGTTAAAAGGCTGTTCTAAACAGCTATTCGATGACCCAATTTTCGATATTATTATAGGTTTTTAGGGGTTTGGGTTTTGGCTTGTCCCAGAATGCATCCCCATTTACCCCATTAAATTTAGGGTTTGCTATATGATTTTTCTATTTAAGATCGGGTTGTCAGGAACGTAATCCAATCGTAAATCAAGGGAGACCTGTATTTTGCACGGATATGCCTTTGTCACCTAATGGCCGCTCTCCATGCCACACGGTCCCCTACAGCAGGATGTCAAACCAGGGCCAATGTTGTTTTGGGACTGGATTCAGTGTGAGAAGGAATGCAGGAAAATTAATTTGAATGAAGTTGCATTGTTTTGGCCATTTAATCACTTCCAGGAACTTTTATCTTACATTCGTACATAATTTAGACGCCTTCCTTCATGAGGAAACGCCCCATAAAGGGCTGGCCATGGCAGAAACTGCCTCCAGGCTCACAAACTTGCCCCTACTGTCCCACTCTACAGTGTCACCTCCACTGAATGGATTAAGACCATTAGCACTAAAGGAGAGAGGCCCAGAGCAGCCCCCCACCCAAATGGCAGTTTCACCACTATTTGCCATTTTCTTTACCTCCATTGAGGCCCTGACTAAAATGAAAGGAATAGTTTTTGGCCTGGGGGTGAATAGTATTTTATTTTAACACCCTGGTTTACAGAATTCATGTAATAAGTAACACCCTGTTCTTAACATAATCATCAATTACAATCCCCAATGTACTTAAATAAACTAATGAAAGCATATGGTCCTCCCGGGATTCAAACTCGAGACACCACACCCAGAACATAAGCACCTAAACCATTACACAACCTCTAATCCCTAACCTCTAGGATACATAAGTATAGGTTAGTTTAGTTTGGTTAGCTAATGTTTAGAAACAAAAATCTTATAAGTGAAGACACTCTTATGGGTATCTACCAGTCTCTTCGCTTATAATAATTTATTTATATTTTTTTTTTGTCAAATTGTTCTCAATAAGACTAAGGACATACCTTCGGACATTCTGAGAATGGCTACGTGGAATGTTAGTGGCATGAATGATGGCACAAAAGAGAGAGAGGTTCTGGAAGTGTTAGTTAGTTAGCTGGATGTATGTGGAATGACAGAGACCAAATGGAAAGGTTCAGGTGTGAGAGAGTGGAAGTGTGGAATGGGTGTGTGTGCTGGAGTGAGTGAAGGAACAGCGAGAGAAGGTGCATGTTTGTTTGTAAGTAGCAAATGTAAGGAATGTGTAAGAGAGTATGGGTCTGTGGGTTCAAGGATTGTGTGGGTGAGAATGAAAGTAGGAATACAAACGTGGGTGATTGTATGCGTGTATGCCCCGACAGAGGATATACTTGAAAGAAAGAAAGAGGAGTTCTGGATGAATGTGGAGGCGTGCCTGGAGAAGTTTGACAAGAACGAAAGAATATTTCTGATTGGGGATATGAATGGTAAGGTGGGTGAGCGGAAAGTTGAGGGAGTGGTGGGGGGTACCATCAGAGGTGAATGGGAATGGTAGTGCACTTGTGGATGTATGTGTGGGGAGGAGGCTGTGGATAGCCAACACCTTCTTCCGACACAGAATGATCTACAGGTACACGTGGAAACGGATGTTGACGATGAAGGATAAGACAGTGGTGGAACGAAAGTCATTGATTGATTATGTATGTGTGGATGAACGAATGAAGAAATCTGTGATGGATGCTAGGGTGTATAGGGATATTGGAGGGGGTCTCTCTGATCATTATGTAGTGGTAGCTAATGTTAGGATACAAAAGAAGTGGGTGAGGAGAGCTGGAGGGAGGCGAGAGGAGGGTGGAGAGGTTGCAGGAGGAGGAAGTCCGGGAGGAGTACAGGAGAGCAGTGGAAAGACGACTAGGTGGGTTCGACCTGGAAGTTATGGAGGAAGTGGAGGAGATGAGCAAGGTGTTTAAGGATGAGATCTGTGCAGCATGTGAGGAGGTGTGTGGAGTGAGGAGAAGATGGACGGGAGGGAAAGGTACAGCATGGTGGACAGAAGAGGTAAGAGTAGCTGTGGAAGAAAAGAAGAAAGCATATAGAGAGTGGTTGGGTAGTAGAGGGAATGAAGATTTCGAGAGACAGAAACGAGCGAGGTACGTGGAGAGTAAGAGGGTGGTGAAGAGAGTAGTGAAGGAAAGTAAGAGAAGAGTAGATGAGGAATTTGGAAGGAATCTGAGTGTAAAATGGAGGGAGAGTAAGAAACTGTTCTGGAAAGAAGTCAAGAAAGTTAGGGAAGGTAGCAAGGGAAACAGTAAGGGTGTGAAAGATAAGAATGGGAGAATGCTAGCCGAGAAGCAAGAGAGAGTCGAAAGATGGAGGGAGTACTTCAGTGAGTTGCTAAATGTAAGGAATGAAGAGCCAGCAAACATAGCTGGATATGGTATGGGAGGGAGAGGAAGAGAAGTAGTGGAGGAGGAGGTGGGGATCAGGAGGTCAGAAGTGTGGGAAGCCATGAAAAGAGTGAAGTTGGGGAAAGCACCAGGAACAGATGGAGTGTGTGGGGAAATGTTGAGGTATGGTGGTGAGATAGTGATAGAATGGGTATGGAAAATGTGCAAACTAGCATGGGAGAAGGGGAGTGCACCCGATGACTGGAAGACTGGCATAATAGTCCCCCTATATAAGGGCAAAGGGGAAAGAGGAGTGTGTCTTCTAAGCATAGTAGGAAAGGTATACAGTAGGGTAGTATTTACCTAATTGTATTTACCTAATTGTAGTTTACAGGAGTTGAGCTAAGCTCGTGTTGTCCCGTCTCTCAGTCTACTTTTTATCCAATTTTTTCTTGAAAATATGGATGTTCCTTGCCCCTACCACCTCCTCCTCCAGCCCATTCCATTTATCAATACATCTATAGGGGAAGCTAAACTTCCTGATATCGTTCTTGCAGGTAGGTCTTTTTACTTTGTAGCTGTGGCCTCTAGTTATTCCTGTATCCATAATTAATATATCCTCCCTATCCAGCCTCTCCAGCCCCCGGGTACATTTGTACATCATTATCATGTCTCCCCTCTCTCTCCTCTCTTTTAGACTCGGTAGATTTAATTTGTCTAGCCTCCCTTCATATGGCAGTTCTCTGAGACTTGGAACCAATCTAGTGACTGCTCTCTGGATTCTTTCTAACTTGTGAATATGCTTCTTTAGATGCGGGGACCACACCACTGCTGCATACTCCAATCTTGGTCTAATCATACTCTTCATAATTTTTGCTACCATGGTCTCATCCAAATAGTTCAGAGCAACTTTCATATTCCCGGCCATTGCATACATTCCGCTAAAGAGCTTGTTAATATGTTTCTCTGGCGACAAATTATCTTGTATAATCAACCCTAAATCTTTTTCTTTTTCGGCCTTGCTAATTTTATTATCTCCCATCCTGTACTCCCAATTTGGTCTATTCACACTTCTTCCCATATTTAACACATGACATTTACTTATATTAAATTTCATTTTCCACTTGGTGCTCCATTCGTATATTTTATCTAAATCCCCTTGCAGCTCCTCACAACTACTTTTATTTGTTATTTGTCTCATAATTTTTACGTCATCTGCAAACATTGACATGTAAGAGTTTATGCCTATCGGCAGGTCATTCACGTACATAAGGAACATGAGAGGTGCCAACACAGATCCCTGCGGCACACCACTCTCAACTTTCCGCCACGATGAGTAAGTTCCTCTAATGTTGGTCCTCATTTCCCTATCTGTTAAATAGCTCTCCATCCATTTCAGCAAACTCCCCCTGACACATCCTAGCGTCTCAAGCTTAGATAACAATCTCTTATGTGGTACCTTATCGAATGCTTTGGAAAGGTCTAAGTAGACGCAGTCCACCCATCCGCCTCTTTCTTGGAGTACATCTATCACCCTACTGTAATAACATAGCAAACTGGTAACACAAGATGTCCCTTCTCTGAATCCAAATTGCTTTGGGGTTATTATTTTCTAGTGATTGAGAGAGTGAGAGTGAGAACGGAGAAATGGATAGGCGACGAGCAGGGAGGTTTTAGGAAGGGAAGAGGATGTGTAGATCAGATTTTTACCCTGAATTGTGTTGTGGAGAAGAAACAAAAGGTGTAAGTTGCCTTTATGGACTTGGCGAAGGCCTATGACAGAGTGGATAGAGAAGGTTTGTGGAAAGTACTTAGAATATACGGAGTAGAGGGCAAGTTGCTGAAAGCAGTGAAGAGCATGTGTGAGGGTGCAAAGGCGGCAGTACGTGTGGAGAGTGAGCAGAGCGAGTTCTTTGACCTGAATGTTGGTTTGAAACGGGTGTGTGATGTCCCCGTGGTTGTTTACTGTATATATGGATGGAGTCATGAAAGAAATACTATCAAGAGCAGTGGATGTTGGTGTATCGCTGAAAAGGGAGGGAATTGAGTGGAAGCTACCTATACTGCTGTTTGCGGATGATACAGTTCTGAAGAGTGATAATGAATGGGAGTTACAGGGTCTGGTAAATGAGTTTGGAACAGTATGCGAAAAACGGAATTTGAAGGTAAATGCGGGGAAGAGCAAGGTTATGGTCTTCAAAAGGGGTGAAGTCACAGAGTGTGAAGTGAAGCTGAACGGTCAGGCTATGGAGATCGTCAACTCTTTTAAGTATCTGGGCAGTGTGTTGAGTAAAGATGGGACTATGGATGAAGAAGTGCAGGAGAGGGTACAACAGGGGAAGAGGGTTGTAGGAACGCTAAAAGCAGTAACAAGAAATAGGGTGGTCAGTATGGAAGTGAAGAAGTCCTTGCATGACAGTGTGGTAATCCCGACACTGACTTACGGAAGCGAAGCATGGACGTTGTCGAGAGACTCAGACCAAGAGTGAGAGCAGTGGAAATTAATTACTTAAGGAGTGCGTGCGGAGTTACATGGAGGGATAGACAGGCTAATGAGGAAGTAAGAAGGAGTTGTGGTGTGGAGGTAGATGTGCTGGAAAGTGTGAAAAGGAACAACTTGAGATGGTTCGGCCATATGGAACGTATGGAAAGCGAGAGAATGACTAAGAGGGTGTACGAGAGCGAGGTGGAGGGACAGAGAGGGAGAGGTAGACCGAATGAGAGGTGGAAGGATGGAGTGAGGAAGTACATGAACGAAGGCGGTGCTGGTTGGGGGGAGGGGCGTCGACTGACTGGGGACAGAGGTGCATGGGGGCGGTTCGTTCGTGGCCACCCCTTCGGGGATCATGGCGTCAGGCAATAGATAGATAGATAGAAGAATATAATATACTGTCACGGCAACTTAACACTATCTGGTCCAACGTCTTGTGGGTTCATATGATATTTTGGAGTGGTTTGTTTATTTTGCAAGTTTTACAATATAATAACTACTGTGTTCTTTTATTTATAAAGAATTATTAATTTGCTGAAGCGTTGTTTCCACATAGCGATTTTGATAAGTTGTTTTGTCTTTTTACTGTGTTCGTCCAAGTTTTGGTTTGTTTATTTTGCAAGTTTTACATTTTTATTGAAGTTAATAGTCAAAAGAATACCTCTGTCAACTTTGAATAGTATGTATGTATATACTCAGGCACATGCCCCTTAGCTGGGGGTGGCCAACTCGAAACAGAGCCCAAACAGAAACAACATTTAGAGTTCCAAAGGTCCGGGACCACTTTCACGTTCCCTCGCCCCTTTCTCTTGTCTCATTTAGTAGGTGAATTTTACAAGGAGAGGATGATTCCTAGCCTCCTGCCCCCGAAATAGGAAAAGTAGTACGTACAGGAAAAGAGACAGACAGAAACGGCTAAGGTTGGGTAGAGGATACTAAACCTCACTCTGGACAGGACCAGCCCTCACCAAGACTTTCAATAAAGTTCTTTGAGTGCGTCTCTTCACTTCCAGATACCACTCAAGGCATTAGCCCCTTCTGTAACGGCGGCATTTTTTTCCCCCTGTCCGGGCTCTGTCTCGAGTCTGCCACCCCCAGCTTAAAAAAAATAAAAAATAAGGGGAATGTGCCTGAGTAGATAGATAGATACTATTAGACAATTTTACTCAGTTTAAAAAAGGCCTTCAACAATTAATAGGCTTCGAACTACCGCACTTAACCCTTTCTTTTGCCGGTCAGTCATCTAAAATCAGAAACTTTCCAAACGGAGTCCCACAAGGATCCGTCCTATCGCCCGCACTCTTCAATCTGTACATGCACGATATAACTACACCCAATACGCCCCAAATAAACTTAGCCTCCTATGCAGATGACATAACACTCACATGCACACACCATGACCCAAAAAGAGCAACAGATCTCCTTCAACCCTATCTCAACACACTACATGGCTGGTGCACTACAAACAGACTTAATCTAGCCCCCAGCCAAATCCACCGCAACCCTGCTCACAAGTTGGACAGGAGAACACGAATACATCCCTCAACTCACCATAAACAACACACCCCTAACACATACACACACACCCAAAATCCTAGGAGTAACATATGATACTCATATGACATTCAAACAGCACACCACAAACATTAAAAAGAAACTGACACCCAGACTTAATGCCCTCAGGTCACTTGCTCACACAAAATTTGGACACAACAAAGAAACTACCACCACAGTATATAAACAATACATAAGATCAGTGATGGAATACGCAAGCCCAGCCTGGGCTTCTAACCTAGCTGAAACACATCATAAGACCTTACAGACTATTCAAAACAAAGCCCTGAAGATCATTACAGGCTGCACAGCTACTTCACCCACAGATCACCTACATCAAGAAACCAAAATCCTCAAAGTCAAAGACCATCTGGACATGAGAGGCACTCAATTCCTGGCAGCAGCCTCCACGAACCAAGACCACCCACTAAACTACATGGCAACACACCCACAGACACCAAGAAATATCAAAACAACACCCAGCACACGGTATCACACACAATTATTGTCCTCTCTCCCTCCCTGCCCACCCCGAACCAACTTCCAGAAGCACATCCATACTCATATCTCTCACCGATCCATCCACTCACTCACAGACAACACGCAGCTGCATGTACGACCTCCCGAAATCCATCCTTCCGAATCCTCCCTTCCTCGCGAGGACAGAGTCCACCTGGCCAGGCTGAGATGCGGACACCATCCAGCTCTCCTGAGCTATCAGAAGAGACTGGATGACTCCATTGTCGACGCCTGCCCGGGATGTAACACAGCACCCCATACCATTAAACACATCATAGAAGACTGCATTTCACACAACCACTTACGCCAACAACACAATCTACACTCAATGAGAGCTCTGTGGGAAAGCCCGATCGTGGCCATGGCCTTTCTCAGGGACTCGGGGCTGTTCGGCCAGGCAGCTTAGGGAACAACAACAACAACAACTACTAGTAGGGTCATTTGCTTGGATTCCGTGACTATTTTGTTCCTACCTTTTTCTCTCGATGGATTTGACAACCTGAACCATTTTAAAGGAAAATTAGCTCCTATGCCCCTCTGAAAAATTACGGCTAACTCTGCTAGAGCCCAATATTCAAAATGGCTGCCAACGCCATCTTGAAAAACATGAAATGTAATATCTCTGGCATCAGATGAGTAACAAGGACGAATGAGGTGTCCTTTTTCACTAATTCTGGCATTACAAATCCACTGGAATGGTTATTGTATTGTATTGTATTGTATTGTATATTGTATATTGTATTGTTATTGTATTGTATTATACTAATTGTACATACTAATCTGCCACTTCACTGTCACTACATGATTCATTGTATGAGCCACTATCAGTTGAGGTGCTGGGGAAATACTTTGGGGGGGTACTAACAGTGGAGTCGGATGATGCAGTGCCTACTATTCCCATCAAACAGGCACCGACACTAGAAATAATAGAGTTTTCCCATGCTAGAATAAGAAGGGCTATAGAAAAAATGAACAGAAGTAAGTCACCGGGACCGGATGGGATACACCCAAGAATCATAAAGGAAGGAGGGGAGATGTAAGTAGAGCCATTGAAAATGTTATTTGAGGTATCGTTTAATACAGGACAAATCCCGATGGACTGGAGAGAGGCGAACATAACAGCTATACTTAAGAAGGGAAAGATAAATTACCCAGGGAATTATAGACCAGTCAGTTTGACAAGTGTTATGTGTAAACTAATGTAAACGGTAATTAGAGAAGGAATAATGGATCATATGAAGTCAAACCAACTTTTCAGTGGGAGACAGTTCGGATTCTTGCCGCGGAGGTCGACAGTACTACAGCTAATTAAGGTGGTAGATGATTGGATGCAAATTCTAGAAGATGGTGATGTAATAGACGTGGTATATTGCGATTTTATGAAGGCCTTCGATAAGGTCCCACATAAAAGGTTAATAGAGAAAGTTAGAAGCTATAATATAGGGGAGAAATGTGTGAAATGGATAGAAGCCTTCCTGAAAGATCGGAGACAGAGGGTACTGGTGAATGGAATAGGCTCGGGGTGGAGGGAAATTACAAGTGGGGTACCTCAGGGATCTGTGTTGGGACCACTGCTGTTCGTTATATTTATCAACGACTTACCTGAAGTTATAACTAATGGAAGTGAGGTGTACCTGTATGTGGATGACACTAAGCTGTATAGAAGAGTGAGGAGTAAGGAAGATGTGAGTTTGCTTCAAGGAGATGTGGAGGGCATGAAGGGATGGTCTGAGCATTGGTTAATGCCTTTTCATCCAAAAAAATGCAAGTACATGCGGATTGGGACAAGCAAGATAGACAAGGTAGGATACAGTATGTATGAAGCGATGGAGGAAGTGAATGCAGAAAAGGATATAGGAGTAGTGATAGACAATAAGTTCAATTTCTCAGAACATTTAGCGGAAAAGATAAACAAAGCCAATAGAATTGTAGGGCTGATAAGGAGGACATTTGTGTCACTTGACGAAGAAATCTTCAGGAATCTCTACACAGCGCTGGTTTGGCCGCACCTGGAATATGCGAACCAGGTGTGGGCTCCATATATGGTAAAGGATATAGAAGCAGAGGAGAGCTAGCAAGCTGGTACCAAAGTTGAAGAACGCGGGCTATGAGCAGAGGTTGAGGACACTGGGGCTTCCGACACTGGCATATCGGAGAAAGAGAGGGGATATGATAGATACTTCTAAGATAGTGTCAGGAAAGTACGATGAGGATGTGTGGGAGGGAACAAGAACGAGAGGACACTCTAAGAAAATTTACAAAGAAAGAAATAGGCTTGAGAAGGCAAAGAACTCATTTTGTGATAGAGTGGTAAATGAGTGGAACGCACTGCCCCAGTATGTAGTCGATTCCGAATCAATAAGGGAGATTGAGAGTAATCTTGATAAAGCATGGGGAAGACAAGATTTGAAGTTTGATTATAAAACAAAAATACAGAATAGTAAAAATGTTGTGTCTGCTACCGCCGCCGCCAACACCGTGAACGACCGCAGCAGTGCAAGTACTGGTACTGAGCTGGATACACAGGCCTAGTTTGCCTTTTTCCAGAGGATCTACTGTAAGAAACTGTAAGAAATCAGAATCACTGTCCTCACTTTACGCTGCTATCATCACTGTTGTTCTCTGCCTGCGGATTTGTAGGTAGTGGTATGGATGGGGGAAGTGGGGGCTGGGTTGAACGGACATTCAGACATAGGCCATTTACAAGATACCATCCATGGCCGATCGGTGAGGGGTGACTTTGGAGCTGGTAATGCTTTTGCAAATATGCAAGATAGTTTGCACGCTCCAAGTGTGGACGGAGACTGTCCAAGTCAGGCACCAGTCGGATAATGCTTTTTTTCTTCTGAGCTCTCCACTTCGCTGCCCTCGCATCTCCCAGGGTCTTGCTTTTGGTATCACCATAGACATATCGAATGAAAAACCGCTCCAAATCACTGATGACCTGTTCTGTGACTAGGAGCTGTGTACCACATGCTACTAGCAGGTCGTGTGCCTCTTTAGACTTCTCCAGACGATCTGCGATGAGCTTCTTGCTTGCTCCATAGAAGCCAGAGGACATGAAGTGGTATGATGGATGCAGCTATTGCCTCACTGCACAAACATCGGGCATCGATAAGCTGACGTTTACGTTTCACACACAGGATTCCTGTTGTCTTCTGAGCAACATATGCCGCTTGCACGTAGTTGTCTGTGTCCTCTGTGTCAAGAACGACAGCTGCTGTGTAGCTGTCTGACCGGAGCATACTATATATGGTGAGCATTGCCGTATCTGCCTCTGCATGGGAGCATGTGAGCTCTGGCACAAGCTTGCCTGTGGTGAGATTCTTTGCAGTGATGTCGATGATGCAGATGATCTCGGTGCTAGTTGTTGCTGCTGTTCTCTGGAATTCCGTTTGAAGAAATGCCTGAAGGGGGATTTTGTTCTCAGGTTTATCCAGGAGAGCATGGAAAACTTTACTAGAAGGAAATTTATCTTCGGTCTTCATGAAGACATTGCTGATTGGGAGTTTTTTTTGGCGCAGTATTCTCTCACTGTTCTTGATCATGTAATTCTGATCATATGAATCATTGACGCAAATGATGCGCTCAGCATGCTTGTGTCTCGTTAGAACGAAGTGCACCAACTTCTCTGCATTATCTCCCCAGGTATACTTGGTACCGTCTCCCTTCTCTCTGTCTTCAATGGTAGGAGTTGTTAGGCGCCAGATGAGGCCCATATCAATAATAGACGTGTATACATCAGGCTCTGGAATGACAGTCATAGTTAGTTTTTGTTGAAGCTTGCTTTTCTGTGCCTTACGGATGGTTCCATTGACGTTGAAAATGGAAAGGCACTCGGCTGTAACACGATGCTGCAGGACTTCTTGAAGTTTGAGGGCACCACTCGTTTCAACCAGTCCGAGAACAGAGGCCAAGGCATTACGCTCCATTTCCTCAGTCTTTCCCTTCAGGTTCTCACCATCTGCTTTCTTCAATTCCTGAGTTGAAAAGTTTAAACGCTTGCTACGGGGAACTCTGTCGTTGAGAGACTTGGTATTAGAATACACTCTCTCATTCAAGAACTGCTTCAGTTTGCTTGTGCCATCCTCCTTTGCCGATTTCAAGTCGGCAGCGAGAGCGTCTGAGGCTGGGATTCCTGACTGTAGGGATCGAAGTGTCTTGTTTGTATGGTAAAATGGATCACACTTGAATTCAGTGAAACATGCACTTATATCCTGTACAGCTTGTTCATCCTTCTTCATTTTACTCGACGAGCAATCAGCATGCTTCCCTTTTCCTTGTTTCTTGCGATTAGCATGGCGATGGACCTTTGTTCTCACCCAATTGATGTTATTCACATTCCGAGTGTTTGAAAGGAGCTGCTTTTCATTGTTCAGAATGGCCAACCAACCAGACTTCAGCTTAGAGCCCTTATTCATTGTTGACTCTATCCATATGTCGAGGGCGACACACGAATATGGTTTTCCTGTCATTGACTGTGCAAACATACCACTCTCCATGAATGCAGCCTGATCGACAGGAAGGGTATCAAGCACTGCGGTGAAATCGGGGATATGCCGACCAGACTTGTCATTATCATAGGCATCAAAGGAAGCATGAGCTCGAGTGAGGACTCAGTCCAGTTGCTTGTTCTGATGGCATGGATATTTTGAGTTAGAACCTCACCCATTTCCATGAATGACATCCAGTATTCTGCTTGTGGGGCACCCTCAAAGTCCTTGAAGAGAGCATCAACAAGGTCCTTCAGCTCAGCATTTCTCTCTAGCTCTGCATGTTCATCTGCAAGTTCCTGTGCATCAATCGGATGTCGAAGCTTGGCAAGGGATGCCTTTACTTCTTCAGATAGAGGGGAATCTTCCAAACGTTTGTCTATGACATGATGGACCAGAGTCTCGTAGAATAGTCGCAAGCAGCGAACCCCACGCTTAACATGTTTTCCACGAAGGGCCTGATCAACAGACCCGTCTGCTATAACACCAGCTGCCACCAACACATCTGAGATGCCAGATCCCTTAAACCTCTTGTATATAGTGTAGATGAACGACATTTGGATGTGGAAGGGTGCCATGAATGGTAAGATTTTGCTGAACAGCTCAGCATTCTCACTTTTCAACTCTAGCATGAGCACGTAGACAGGATGATCACCAACAATTTTTGCAAAAGGCATCTTTTTTTCTTCGATTGATTTTGCAAGCTTACACATCACATCATTGAGAATTGTCTTACTGGGTGGGTTGGGATAGGTCATGTGGTATATTGCTCGACTCTTCTCATCTGCATTTGACATGCTGGCGTGAAACCCTGAAAACCCAGGCACAGTCTGTTCTTCTGGCTTAGGTCTCGTTTGGTCATCTTGCGCCCTGGCCAATGCATGGATCACACCACGAATTCTTTGCACCGATGTGTCAGGAGGAGTAGTACTTTGATCAGCTGGTGGCTTCCTGAGAGGTGGTTCCCCACGCTTCGCTGTCTTGTAGGGGTTGACTTTTTGCATTTCACTTCCGAGCTCTTTGCGAGTTGTCGAGAGGTTTGATGCAAAGTTGGCACTGGGAACTGGTCTATCCTCGTGATTCTCGGAAGGAAGTTCTGTATCAAATTATTCTGGCTGCACAAACATGACATTAGTGCGGTGTGACTGGCCAGCACCGGTCAGTGTGTCTCTCTTGAAGTCATCGTTGTCGACTATAGCGATAGCAGGCTTATCCTCAGCTAGTTCGAAGGGGCAATCAGATGAGCACTTGAGGTCATTGACCACCCAAAAATCTCGCAGCATAAGTATGTCATTGTAACTGATGCCCAGTCCATCTTTGTGCATTATGTCGACTATCTCCCTACTCTTGGTCAGTCCATGTAGCAAGACAGAGAGATTTATCTCAAATGCAGTGCGTTTTCCAGTGATGTAGCTTGTGAGGATAGATGCAATCGATCGGACGGATGGACTGTCATCAATTGCAGACTTATTTGGGTGTTTCAGCCATGTGAGCAGCTTCAGCAGGAGCTCACTGAGGTCTTCTTCTCTCTCCAACTCGTGTATATATGGGAACCAGGGAATAGTATTTGTCCTGATGACTTGCTCTTTGAGTCGTGCCGCAACATTCATCACCAACTGATCATTGCTGACACCCAATGAAGATATTGCCGCCTCGATGTATGTACCTGCTGCTGTTGTATCATATACCAGTTCACTCACATTCTTTTGAATGCGTTCATGAAATCCGATGTCTTTCCCAAATTCATTGACGAGAATTTCTTTTAAGTAGCTGGATTTTACTACTGAGTTATGTCCGTGATTTGAGATAATGCGCTTATAGTCCTGCAGCAGGCCTTGCAGTGTGCGAATTTCATGGTCTTTGAAGATGACTTGACGAATATGATGAAAGAAGAGAGTTTGGGCCTCTCGGAGGTTTACACGCTGCAGATGTTGAGTGCTTTCATCTGAAAGGGGCTTGTGGTCGCTTACATATTTGCGCCAGCACGCACGATGGTAGCGGATTTCCAACCCAAATGCCGTTTGACTATCTCGGATGGATGCAATCAGAGTGTCAAGTCTCAATCTCATGACCTCATCTTCCAGACAGACAGTATGTAACTTGAATTTAGTCCAGGCATCTACTGTTGATAGGAGTAAAATCTGCTTGTCACGATCACTACTCTTGTATGCCCCTTTCATGCACCACACACAGTCTTATCGTGAAGGACACCCATACTGGAGCGGAGCCTTTTAGGTGCACTGGCCTTTGGGGAAGGGTCTTGTTGATCTGATGCTTCATCTCTTTCAAGACGTTCCTCGGATTTGTGTTTGCGTTTTTCGGCTTGAGAGAGCTTGCGCTTGCTGGATAATGATGCGTAACAAGTGCTATGCATGTGGTGACCCTTTGGTCCCTTCTCCCAATCCACATTTTCATGTATATGTTGAAACTTCTCAAGTTCTTTCCATTGTAAAGACTGTTCCCGGATGGATTCACACTTCTCAGGTGTAATGTTTTCCAAACGATCATCTGCGGTACACCGCTTACCACAAAGTAAAATGCACTCGTATTCAATTAATGTCTTGTCTGGTAACTCTTCACTCTCTCTTCTATTATCCATTATATCGGTCACTTCACAAGTCGGCGATTTTCATCAGATGGGCATGCGATCCATCTGAAACAGTAAAAAAGTAATATTAGATATACACCGCAGGCAGAGAACAACAGTGATGATAGCAGCGAAAGTGAGGACAGTGATTCTGATAGTGGCTCATACAGTGAATCATGTAGTGACAGTGAAGTGGCAGATTAGTATGTACAATTAGTATAATACAATACAATAACAATACAATATACAATACAATAACCATTCCAGTGGATTTGTAATGCCAGAATTAGTGAAAAAGGACACCTCATTCGTCCTTGTAGCTCATCTGATGCCAGAGATATTACATTTCATGTTTTTCAAGATGGCGTTGGTGGCCATTTTGAATATTGGGCTCTAGCAGAGTTAGCCGTCATTTTTCAGAGGGGCATAGGAGCTAATTTTCCTTTAAAATGGTTCAGGTTGTCAAATCCATCGAGAGAAAAAGGTAGGAACAAAATGGTCACGGATTCCAAGCAAATGACCCTACTATACCACAGATCCTTCTTAAACTGCACACAAAGGCATCTATAGCAAGAATAAAACTAAAGAGACATCGCCGGTACAGAAGGGGTTTAAAAAAAGGCTTAAATTTCCACCCTGTTCAGGATCAGTCTTTCCCTCTTCTTATGACTTAAATTGCTTCAAACTCTGTGTGTCCAGGCATTTTAGCTCGAACGTCCCTTGATTTTGGCCCTGTCACTCTTTCAACTCTGGGAGAGGCACTCGCTGCAGGCAGTTATGCCTTTTGTCTCCCTCATTCACAATAAAAGATAGGCCTGAAATTGTGACCCCTAAAGTCTATTCGCTGTAAGTAGGCGAACAATCATGACTTCTAACCTCAGTAACTCAATAACGACTAGAGTAATCGAGCTAATATTTCTACCATTTGGGAAGAGTCAGTCAAGGAATAGATGTTATTATTTACAGCCAATTTGCTCTAGACCTTTTGGAGTTACAGAGGATTAGAGGTCATGATTTCTCACCTACTTGCAGCGAATAGACTATAGCCTGTGTAACTCAAAATGGGCTGTAGATTTCAACACGCATTCCTCAGCTGACTCTTCCAAATGGTAGAAATATTAACCCCTTCAGAACAATGACGTAATTTTCATCTTATTCTAGTTACCATTAGACTATTTTCTTTAGCTTATAATCTACCTCTAGGACTCAAAGGGGTAAATACGATCTCGATGAACCCTCTGAATAACATAGGTCGTTCTTAAATTGCATAAAATCGTCTAACTTTAGCCAGACTAAAAAGTTAAAAGACGTCGTCATGCTGAAGGGGTTAACTTGATTACTCTTAATATTTTTAGTTATAGAGACTATAGGCTGTTTATTTCCAGCTGATGGTAGATTATCATATCCTCATCTTGATTACTTTGTTACTGCGATGATTGTGTACCGAGATATGTTGTGTTACGACTGAGGTTTAAATATATCAGGGCTCTTATTCATTGGACTAGTAATGGCATAAATGCTACAACGGAAAGCGCTAGATCCAACCTCTGATGTATATTCCCAGTGAACAAAGAACACAAATACTCTACAGAGTTCTATATGCAATAATAGGTTATTAAACTCTCAATAAATGTGCGTCTACTCTAGGCTTAATGTTATGTGAAAACAGCCTATTACTACCTATAACCGAAGGTGCTTGGTTATGGTATGCAAAGTAGTATAAAGGAGTACAAAGGAAATCAAGCAACAACAGATCTAGTGACCCTTCTAGGTTGCTTGTCCTCCAAAACACTGAGGATCAAGTGTCCAAACAGTGGTTTAGAGTGGGTAAGGGAACATTGGAAAGGGAATTACTGCCCTGGAACTAATATCCGTGGCAGGATTAGGAAGTTAGTAGGGGACAGATGAGTTAGTAACTGAGGGGGGGATAAAATAAAGTTATTCATTTACAAACGCAGTCAGTCGCGGGTTTGAAGCGAGATATTTGTCTAGGCGGAGTTTAAATGAATCAACGGTGATGCAGTCTATAACGTTTCGGGGAAGCCCATTCCACAAGTTGACAACTCGATTGAAGAAGAAATTCTTAGATTCGTGTGAGTTAAAAGATTTACCAATAATTTTGCAACCGTTTCCCCGCGTGTAATTAGATTGGTCGATAGTGAAGTACTTACTACAGTTCATATTGTCGATGCCTTTGATGATTTTGAACACTTGAATTAAGTCACCTCTTAATCTGCACTGGGTTAACCCTCCAGCCCCGGCTATGTATTATATATATATTCCTCGAAACCCGGGTGTTTTGGCCGAAAAACGTCTAGGCTAGGCTACCGTATATTCGTTAATCAGACTGCTTCCCGCATTCCCGCGCATCCCCAAGCGTAGCTGTGTTATTTACCTGTAGAATGGCATTAAGTAGAGCTCTCTAAGTCAACTGGTTGAGCTGTGATGATTTCATTGGAGATAACTTTATGGCCAAACAGCCACTTTACACCACTTTTCGATACTTAACAACAACATACAGGCACACACGAACAAGCGACGCTCTCCTTCTTGTGGCCGGAGATGCGGGGCGTCGGTCCAGCCGGCTGTTGTTTACATGCGTCGGACCGACGCCTCGCACACGAAGCTCACAGGCTTTCAACCACTGGGCATTCAAGAGGCCTTCCGGGTACCTGTTATATGCTTTTTTATGGGCGTTCAAGAGCCCTTCCGTGGTGAGAGGGTTAAAGGAAATAGATTTAATTCTCTAAGACGCTCTTCGTATGGTTTGTTCTTTAGGCTAGATATCATTTTGGTAACTACGTTGAACTCGTTCTAGCTTGTTTATATCTTTTTGGTAATAAGGGCACCAGGATTGAACGCAGTATTCCAGAAGAGGGCGGACTAAGGAATTGTAAAGGGTTAGGATAACTTCTTTGGATTTATGCTCAAATGACCTGCCTATAAAGCCAATTATTTTGTTTGCCTTCTTAACAACTTCTGAACATTGTTGACTCGGTTTTAGGTTACTCGATATTGTTACTCCCAGATCGGTTTCTCTGTTTACATTCTTAAGCTGAGTGCCATTCATCGAATAGTTTGCTTTCTCATTTAGGTATCCGATATGTAGTACTTTACATTTATCCGCATTGAAACTCATTTGCCAAATTTGGGCCCAACATGACAATTTATCTAGATTGTGTTGCATATCGTCAACTTGTTCTTTTGAGAGTACGCTATTTGCAATTTTTGTATCGTCAGCAAATTTTGAGATTGTACAGGTGAGGCCCTCATCTATGTCGTTGATGTAAATTAGAAAGAGAATTGGTCCTAGTACCGATCCCTGGGGTACCCCGCTACTTACATTGGTCCATTTAGATGCCTTACCGTTTATGACTACTCTTTGCTTTCTGTCGCTGAACCAATTTTCTATCCATTTCAACACACCGTCTTGTATTCCATGCGCTTTTAGTTTTAGCAGTAAACGTTTGTGGGGAACTTTGTCAAAGGCCTTTTGAAAATCAAGGTATATAATATCTACAGCTTTACTCTCATCGTAGAGGTTGAGGATATCGTGGAAGAAGTCTAAGAGGTTTGTTAAACAGGAACGTTTTTTACGAAAGCCGTGTTGAGTATCTTTAACCTAACAAGTGCGCATGGGGGTAATTGGAAACGTCCCCCTGTGCTGACGTATTTGAGGTGTTTCCGTCACTAAAATATTCATTGTACCATTAATAGCATTAATACTTATCCATATGCGCCTATTATAGGTTGATTATAAAGGTATTAACCTGAAACAACAATAAAACGAGTGAAAACAGCGTTTGGATGGTCAAAATCGGAGATATAGCCCGCGAGTTGTATAATGTATGGGTGAGGCAAGCTGCTTTCCCGCCAATTTCCCCCAAGGCCACTGAGACACAGTCGATCGATACTCTCTCTCTCTTGCACTCGCTTGCCATCAGTGATGACAACACCCTGCTTGCAACTCGCTAATGTTAGCACGAAAATATACCTCAGAATAAGGGAATAACAGGGAAAATAGGTGATAACTGAAGGAGAGGAGGAAAGTGGGGAAGGAGGGGAGGTAGAGGACTGAGATTTTGCATGGCCCAGGGGCCAAAAAAAAAAAAATAAAAAAAAAAAAAAAAAAAAAACATTTCGATGTCAAAAGTTGATTTTTTTTTTCACTCACTCTTAAGAGTCTCCCCGCAGTCCGCCGGGGGAACTCTTAAGAGTCTCCCCGCAGTTCCCGGGTTAAGTATGTTATTTTCCTCTAAGTGATTTACGAGTCTGTCTCGTATGACCGTTTCTAGCATTTTACATACAACTGAGGTTAAGCTAATTGGACGATAGCTACTGGGTAGGGATTTGCTGCCTTTTTTTAATATCGGTGTTACGTTGGCTAGCTTCCACTGATCAGGCATAGTTCCAGACTGCAAGGATTTATTGAATAGTAATGTCAGTGGTTTGGAGAACTCATCCTTAGCTTCCTTCAGAACTCTAGGCGAGATTGTATCAGGTCCAGGCGTTTTATTTACCTTGAGTTTATCTAAACAATTCAATACTTCTCTCTCTGTAACGGTGATCTTGCTTAGAACATCTGAATTATCAATCTGAATCGGCGATGGTGTAGGGATATCACTGAGGTCTTCTGTTGTAAAAACTGATGCAAAGAAGGTATTGAGGGCATTACTCATTTGTACTTCGTCTTTGGTGTATTCTCCATTTTCATCGACTAACGGTCCAACAGTTGAAGTAACTACTTTTTTCTTTCTGATATAACTATAGAATTCTTTCGGGTTTGTTTTACTTTGATTCGCAATATGTAACTCTAAGGTCTTTTTACTTTGCTTAATTAACTTTTTGGCTTTGCGTCGTAGCTCTACAAATTTCACACCCGTTCTTCGTCATTTTGTGAGGATTTTAATCTATCATTAGCAAATTTTTTAGCAAGCAGGCAGTTTGAAATATCTTTATTCCACCATTTGGGCTTATTATTATGGCCTGGACGCCGTATTTTCGATGGTATGCAGTCTTGCACTGCTTTTAGGTAAGTGGTTTCAAATAACTTCCAAGATGTATTTATGTCGTTATTGTTAATTAAAAAGCTCCAGTCAGTTTCTTTAAACATAGCTCTAAGTTTATGGAAGTTTGCTTTCTTGAAATTAGGGACTTTTTCGATGCTACTATTTGGTTCGTTACTAGTAAACTTTAAAGTGAAAGTTATCGTACGATGGTCGCTGTTACTGAATTCATCACCAACCTTCAAATTCTCTATTAATTCTTCTTTTGTTGCAAGTACAATGTCAAGAACGTTATTACCACGGGTCGGCGTTCGAACAAATTGATAAAGCGAACTCTCTTGCAAGTTCGTATACAAGTCCTGTCCGGAGTGCGAAGTAAGAGTATCGCCCCACTTGGTCACAGGTAAATTAAAGTCGCCAAAAATTACGGTATCTTGTGAGTTACTTACATCTGCAATTTGTTCGTAAATTTCTCGGTCAGTTTGCACTGATTGAGCTGGAGGTCTGTATATTAATGCAAGTATTATTTTTGTACCTTTATTATTCTTTATTAGCACAAAAGATGCATCGACGTTCACAATTTGAGGTTTTGACAAGAGGGTAGGGTTAAGACTTTCTTTGATATAAAGTAAAACGCCACCTCCATTTCGATTTATTCGGCTTTTCTCAAACATTACATAACCGGGAAGTGAATACTCTGCTAAAAAGTCTCTATCTTCTGTATTGAGCCAAGATTCTTAGGTGGTAAGAGAAGTTACAGCTTACGTTACTTTAATCAATAAAGGTCAGGCACTCCTGCATGAAAGAAAGTGCACTAAAGTCCTTCAACACTAACAAGGAATCTTCTTTAAATGTTAGATGCTATAAAGATGCTCGTATCGGAAATGGAACCCAAAAAGGCAGGCAGCGGAACAATGCTCGTGCAGGCTATGCACACAAAAAGGCAGAATATATAATGCCATCGGAGCCAAGAATATCCTAAACACTACAACAATAATAATGATCGCCACAACAATGCAGTATTCCTCTCAACAAAAAGAGCCTAAGTCATTTGTGTCTCCATACATCAAACTAGGCTGCGAAATGCTTGTGTAATCATAAATGGGTATGCATAAAAAGAGTAATTAGGTCAATATACTTAATGTCTACTGTGACTGATAAAGTCTAGCTAGAGTCAATGATACGAGATACTGGTGCGCATGGCATGCCGCATAGCCTAGTGCAAATCTCAAGTCTGTGCGTCAAATATTACGTTATAGGGAAGGGTAGCTCTCTTGAGAAACCTTAATACCGAAGTATCAAGCGTTCTCCTGGCGTACCTCAAAGACAAACAATCGAGACTAGAACAGTGCAGAATGGTATAGGCAAAAAGCCCTCATTCGTGCATGCTCTACTCTCAATGGCACACAGACTAGAATTTACTCAATCAACTCCAGTTCTCAGGTATGTCGTGCAGCTTTTACCTAAAGCCAGCACTCATAGGAAACAATACCTTATAATATCAGACCCCTAGTCTAGCATTATCTAATCCAGCAGAACACTAATAATTATAGGAAGCGGTACTAAACAATATGAATGCCAACCAATGCTTCGTGATCAACTTATCTTAACAACTAAACATACATAGGTTATATCAGACCTTAACGCACAATACAACTGGCCAGCATGAAGCTGATTTTGCAGAGTTAACCAGAGGGGATATAGTCTTAATAAAAGATGGTGAAAGATATGAAAAAAGAGAGAGGTAGGCAGAGGAAAAGATTCTCAGGTGCAGAGCGGGGAACAGGTATCAAGGGATAAGAGAGGTGCGTTCTAGAAACCAGATCTGAGGGAGAGAGTGGCGAGGAACCTGTATATATACCGGGACTAGTTTTCACCGCGCAACGTAAAGCGGTAACAAGTCCTCTAGCCACTAGCAAAGAAGCTAGCAACATGGTAAGGACCTCCCTCAACCAACCCCCACGAGGCAGCCAGCCGTGACGTCATCGAGCGGGGCAAAAACACTGCGCGCCCCCCTCTCACTCTGTTCTACTCTCTCTCTCTCCCAGATCCCATCATTACTAGTTAATGATAAAACATATACTTTACAATTAAATATAGAAAGCCTTGACATGGGTGAAAACAAAGAGCCTTTCTGGACTGCCCATGACACGAGCTTTCATATGAAATAAAGCACTAGAGAGGAAGGTTTTGACGAACCACAGGCGGGAGTACTGGAGAGTGGTCTTAGTAAGATTGAAATAACTAGAGATGAGCTGTTATCTGTGATGAGAGGACTTGAAGTAAGGAAAGCTATGGGACCGGATGAAGTGTCTGCCTGGGTTTTAAAGGAGTGTGCAGAGCAATTAGTGGAGCCAGTGAGGGACATAATTCAAGCTTCCTTAGATAAAGGACAGGTTCCTGTTGAATGGAAAAGAGCTAATATCATTCCGATATACAAGAATGGAAACCCTGAGGACCCTCTAAACTATAGACCAGTTTCACTTACTAGTATTGTATGCAAGATTTGTGAAAAGCTAATTAGGAAGAGATGGATGAAAATGTTGGAGAGAAAGAAAATAATAACCCCAAAGCAATTTGGATTCAGAGAAGGGACATCTTGTGTTACCAGTTTGCTATGTTATTACAGTAGGGTGATAGATGTACTCCAAGAAAGAGGCGGATGGGTGGACTGCGTCTACTTAGACCTTTCCAAAGCATTCGATAAGGTACCACATAAGAGATTGTTATCTAAGCTTGAGACGCTAGGATGTGTCAGGGGGAGTTTGCTGAAATGGATGGAGAGATATTTAACAGATAGGGAAATGAGGACCAACATTAGAGGAACTTACTCATCGTGGCGGAAAGTTGAGAGTGGTGTGCCGCAGGGATCTGTGTTGGCACCTCTCATGTTCCTTATGTACGTGAATGACCTGCCGATAGGCATAAACTCTTACATGTCAATGTTTGCAGATGACGTAAAAATTATGAGACAAATAACAAATAAAAGTAGTTGTGAGGAGCTGCAAGGGGATTTAGATAAAATATACGAATGGAGCACCAAGTGGAAAATGAAATTTAATATAAGTAAATGTCATGTGTTAAATATGGGAAGAAGTGTGAATAGACCAAATTGGGAGTACAGGATGGGAGATAATAAAATTAGCAAGGCCGAAAAAGAAAAAGATTTAGGGTTGATTATACAAGATAATTTGTCGCCAGAGAAACATATTAACAAGCTCTTTAGCGGAATGTATGCAATGGCCGGGAATATGAAAGTTGCTCTGAACTATTTGGATGAGACCATGGTAGCGAAAATTATGAAGAGTATGATTAGACCAAGATTGGAGTATGCAGCAGTGGTGTGGTCCCCGCATCTAAAGAAGCATATTCACAAGTTAGAAAGAATCCAGAGAGCAGTCACTAGATTGGTTCCAAGTCTCAGAGAACTGCCATATGAAGGGAGGCTAGACAAATTAAATCTACCGAGTCTAAAAGAGAGGGAGGAGAGGGGAGACATGATAATGATGTACAAATGTACCCGGGGGCTGGAGAGGCTGGATAGGGAGGATATATTAATTATGGATACAGGAATAACTAGAGGCCACAGCTACAAAGTAAAAAGACCTACCTGCAAGAACGATATCAGGAAGTTTAGCTTCCCCTATAGATGTATTGACAAATGGAATGGGCTGGAGGAGGAGGTGGTAGGGGCAAGGAACATCCATATTTTCAAGAAAAAATTGGATAAAAAGTAGACTGAGAGACGGGACAACACGAGCTTAGCTCAACTCCTGTAAACTACAATTAGGTAAATACAATTAGGTAAATACACTCTAATACATAAACTGTAGCCCCATCCACTGCCCTGGCAATCCTAGCGAGTCACTGTAGGACAAGCCATGCGGTTCTAACGGAGTGGTTAACGTCACAGTTGTTAATTATGAAAGCCTGGTATTGTGTTCTTTTATTTCAAATTTTATTTTATTAAGCGTTATTTCCACATAGCGATTTTGATTAGTTCCTTTGCGTTTATCTTGTGTCGTCCCAGTTTTGGTTAGTTTCTTTTGCAAGTTTTACGTTATCATTTATATGATGCAGAGATTTACTGCTTTCATATCCGGGTGGATGGGACTCATCAGCCTTGGTCGGCAAGCCATCTAGGGGAGACAACCTTATACAAATCCGGGTGGATTTGACTTGTCAGCCTTGGTCGGCAACCTGTCTAGGAGAGTAAACATTATACAAATCCGTATTGCTCACCTAAGGGTGAAGCTGGTTAGTGGATGGACTAGCCCCGTACCACTCGAAAAATAGTGATAAAATATACATAGAAGGCCTCGGAGTCAGACGGACCTTAAGTTAAGTGGTCAATCCTGGAAGTTCTTCATTAAACTGGCACGGGTTGTCCTTCTCACAGGGGCTAGGTCTGCTTGGGGGCATTTTGTGAATGGCCACCCTCGTAAAGAGGAGTAAGGCGTAGGGCAATAGATAAATAGATATTGTTCCACTAAATATCAAGAAATCAGCTGGTAAAGGATTGAATTTACCGTCCACTGAAATAGAACAGACTATAGTAGTTAAGATTTTTGGCCTAATTATTATCCATTTTTATTAATTTCACTCCCAACACTAAACACCTCCACGAAATTAATGAAAGCATGTGATCCACCGGGATTCGAACCTGGATTACCACACAGATTTTAAACACTAACCCATTACACCATCAAGACAGGGCGGGTGCCCAACCCCGAAAGGAGTTGAAATAGGGGAGCTATCCCCCCGCCAAAGGCGGTTTTCTAGGGCCTTTCCTAGCTGATGCTGAGAGGATTGGGTTCTAGTCATGTGGTGATGGGCTGGTCTATCCGAGTGAGAACTGAGCGATCTCTGCCATACCCATAGCTTACTCTGACTGTTCCTTTTACTTATATATCTTCTAGATCTCAAGTGGCGGCGTCTTTTCCGTGGATTGACCTCCCTACTGCCAACCTAGAAGTTGGCAGATTGGGAGCCAAAGCGTCACATTTTTCCCTTGCCCCTCAACTTTCCCTTCATAATTGCTGAGGGGCAAAGGGCCTTGGGTGGGGCTTTGGTTTCCCGGGCGTTTCCGCACCCTCCTCAGCTCCCTGCCGTGGAGTGGCTTCGGTCACCCGGGCTTTGTTAGTGGTAAGCAGGGAGGATTTTGTGGGGGCGCTCGTCTATGGCCTTGGCCTTGCTCGAGACCTTGGGGCTGTTCGGCCAGACAGCCTGGGGAACAACATCAAGCCAAAGATTTTTGGCCTAATTATGAAGAATAGCCTGTAGGACATTCCCAGGGGTACAGGGGTCCTAACTTATAATGTAAAACTTGTAAAATAAACAAACCAAAACTGGGACGACACAAGATAAATGCGAAAGAACTTATCAAAATCGCTATGTGGAAACAACGCTTAATAAAATAAAAAAACACAATCCACCACACGGGGTGTACATCAATCACTACATGAGCAAGTCAATCTGGTTCCCAAGTAAACTGATCGCACATATAACAATGCATCATCGTCATGTTCAAGGAATTAGTCAAAATGGGAAGTCCGGGATGTTCTGGTAAATTATAATGTAAAACTTGCAAAATAAACAAACCAAAAGTGGACGATACAAGATAAATGCAAAAGAACTAATCAAAATCGCTATGTGGAAATAACGCTTAATAAAATAAAATTTTAATATAAAAGAACATATCCACCACATAGGGTGTACACAACTACATGAGCAAGTCAATTTGGTTCCCAAGCAAACTGATCGCACATATAACAATGCACCATCGTCATGTTTAAGGAATTAGTCAATTTGGGAAGTCCGGGACGTTCTGGTAAATTTGACTAAATTTACTTTGTTTGCAAGTTTTACATTTTAATTTTAATTTTAAGTAAGCTAAATTTGCAATTTGACAAGATATCAACAAAAGTACAAAAAACATAAATCACTCGCTAACGATAGTGCTATCGGGTAGGTACCTGTAAGCATAGCCTGCTTCAAGTGACCCCTAATAATTACTACCCTACAAATAAACTAAGGAAATCGCAAAAGTAGGCAATTGATACGATCGACAATGAATATACAATATAATAAATACAAATATTTGAAAATATGAAGAAGGCACAATAGATTTAAACAAAAGAGTACTCTTTTAACAAGAACAATTAACAATTAACTGTCTTCGTGGCGCAATGCATAAGTGTGTTGATTTTTGGTGTGAGCGTCCTGGGTTCGAATCCCCGGACTGCCACATGTGTTTGTTAATTTCATTAATCGAGTTTAGGAGTAAAGCTGGTTGGTGGAGAGAACATAATAATTATAAAAATTAATAATAACAATAGAAAAATAGAAACATTCATACATACAGACTAAAAGTAAGCAGAGGTTATAAGCTTAACCCTCTCACCACGGAAGGGCTCTTGAACGCCCATAAAAAAGCATATAACAGGTACCCGGAAGGCCTCTTGAACGCCCAGTGGTTGAAAGCCTGTGAGCTTTGTGTGCGAGGCGTCGGTCCGACGCATGTAAACAACAGCCGGCTGGACCGACGCCCCGCATCTCCGGCCACAAGAAGGAGAGCGTCGCTTGTTCGTGTGTGCCTGTATGTTGTTGTCAAGTATCGAAAAGTGGTGTAAAGTGGCTGTTTTGGCCATAAAGTTATCTCCAATGAAATCATCATCACAGCTCAACCAGTTGACTTAGAGAGCTCTACTTAATGCCATTCTACAGGTAAATAACACAGCTACGCTTGGGAATGCGCGGGAATGCGGGAAGCAGTCTGATTAACGAATATACGGTAGCCTAGCCTAGACGTTTTTCGGCCAAAACACCCGGGTTTCGAGGAATATATATATAATACATAGCCGGGGCTGGAGGGTTAAAGTTAATAATGCTTGATTACAATTATTTATATCAAATTTTAAAATAGTCACAATAATTGACCTTAAAAAGATTAAATTTATGCAACAATTTACTTGCAACAAAACCTCTGTCTACTAAGAGTCTGTATAGTAACCTAGCTCTATCCCAAAAGTCTTCTACTCTGGTACAAATTTTACAAAATCTTATTAGCAATGAATAAAAACAATTGTAAGTTATTTTACTATCGATATTACTATTAGGGATAGGAAAGTTTATTACGTTAAAATTAAAATAGTCAACTTTGTGGTATATTTTAAGTGTGCATGGCGAGCAAGGGTTTAAAAGTCAATATTAACAAAACCAAGGTTATGCATTGCAGATTGAGACGAGGCAATGTGGAAACGAGCGGTGCATACCCATGTGCAGTGTGTGAAAAGGGAGTGGGCGTTAACTCAATTCGATGTAGCATCTGTCTATGTTGGGTACACCATGGGAGTAAGCACTGTAGTAGAATAAAGGGACCCTTGCCGAAGGATAAGTCAGAAATGGAGAAATTTGATTGCGTAGTGTGCAAAGGCGAGCTTGTGTTAAGTGATGATCCTGTGGCTGTGAATTTTGGAAATGAGTCATTGGAGCTGGTGAACAAGTTTTGTTACCTAGGAGATACCATCTCTGCCGGTGGTGGGGATGAGGCTGCCACTGTTGCTAGAATTAGGTGTGGCTGGGGGAAGTTCAGAGAACTGCTGCCAATCCTGACCATGAACAGAATGCATCTCCCCTGAAGGGGAAGGTGTATGCCTCATGTGTTAGAAGTGCAATGACGTATGCCTCAGGAACACGGGCCGTTAAAGTAGAGGATGTTAACAGAATGGAACGTAATGAGATGAGAATGGTGAGATGGATGTGTGGGGCCAGGCTACAGGATAGAATAACAAATGTTGAGCTGAGGAGACGTTTAGGTATAAAGAGTATTAGCGAGGTGATGCGTACAAGTAGACTGGGATGGTATGGACATGTGGAGAGAATAGATGAACAAAATTGGGTGAAAAAAAGCAGGTCTGTGATTGTGGAGGGAGCTGCACCAAGGGGTGGACCGAGGAAGACCTGGGATCGGACTATACGTGCTGATCTCAAATCCAAGAACTTGACAAGTGAAGCAGCCCTTAACCTCTGAAGTGTGCATGGGGGTAATTAGACACCTCTCCCTGTGCGCATGTATTTGAGGTGTTTCCGTCACTAAAATATTCATTGTACCATTAATAGCATTAATACTTATCCATATGCGCCTATTATGGGTTGATTATAAAGGTATTAACCTGAAACAACAATAAAACGAGTGAAAACAGCGTTTGGATGGTCAAAATCAGAGATATAGCCCGCGAGTTGTATAATGTATGGGTGAGGCAAGCTGCTTTCCCGCCAATTTCCCCCAAGGCCACTGAGACACAGTCGATCGATACTCTCTCTCTCTCTCTTGCATTCGCTTGCTATCAGTGATGACCACACCCTGCAACCGGATTTCTAATGTTAGCACGAAAATATACCTCAGAATAAGGGAATAACAGGGAAAATAGGTGATAACTGAAGGAGAGGAGGAAAGTGGGGAAGGAGGGGAGGTAGAGGACTGAGATTTTGCATGGCCCAGGGGCCAAAAATAATATTATTTTTTTTTTTTTTTTTCGATGTCAAAAGTTGATTTTGTTTTTCTCTGACTCTTAAAGAGTCTCCCCGCAGTCCGCCAGGGGAACTCTTAAGAGTCTCCCTGCAGTTCCCGGGTTAACTGGGTTGCCTGGAACACCGCCATTAGGACAAGAGACTGAAACTGCACGTATGTGTGGAACACTCGGGCTTAAAATGTTATGTATGTATGTGTATGTACATAACCAAACCATTCCTAACAGTATTGGATGAGTTGGCACTGGTTAAAATGGTGTACTGGTTGAGTCCAGTTACCAGTTCTTTATTGTACTGTACAGTGAACCCTCAAACTACGCTCGGGGTGCGTACTGCGCTGTCGGCACCTAGTTTTATTTGCGCGTACATAGAATATTAGAAGTTAAGTATAAATGGGAAAAATGGGTTTGGTGCCGACCGAAAGTGGTACTATTTCTGCCTTTCATCACCTAAAAAACACAAGATATTGTATATAACATATTACTGTAAAAAGATGTTTTTACTACTACACAAAATACATTTAATTATAAAAATAAGACACAAACATAAATGAACTCGCATTGGTAGTGGTTGAGCGACGCTGATGTTATGGATCTGTGCCATCGATTGATAGCGCTGCACCCGAGACGGATCGACCGAAATAATAGGCCTAGTGGTAAAGTTTTAAGTCGAAAAGTAATATATAGTTTCATACATACTGTAGTATCAAGTGAGATAGTTCAATGGCTCATATACATATGGAATTGGCTTCACATCATTTAGCCAGGGGAGAGCAGTAATCTTCGAAGCTACTTTCAAGAGAAGTGTAAACGACCTCACCTCTTAACTCTGAACAGAAACAGATTTTCCATTTCCAATTTTGTTTGGTCACTAAAAGATACGTGCAATGAAAAACGAAAAACAGTCTTTTAATACATTCATAATATCCTGCTGTGCTTTATAGATACATTATGATGTAAAACTTGCAAAATATACAAACTTAATAGTTTGGTACCACGAGAGATATGCGTGTCCACAGTCAACGGCGACGACGTCGGAGGGCTCGGCGTCATGCCAATGTGGCCGCCCAACACACTCGAACAGATATGAATCGACTTTCACTCAATTTTTTGCCTCCATTGTGGGTCAAGTGTAGTTTTGATTGTGTGTAGATAAATTGTGCATATATTGAGGGTTCACTGTATTATGATGGGTGAGGGCCGATCCTATTCCCATAGTTGGGGATGGCCAACTCTAGACAGAGCCTGAACAGAAACAAGAACATAAGAAAATGGGAGTCTGCAGAAAGCCGATTGGCCCAAACAAGGCAGATCCCTCTCGCACCTAACCCTAATTATAAGCCCAGCTCACTAACACCATTAGGACTGACCTCACCGAAACGGTCAGAGGTCAGAAAACGGGGGTCTGCAGAGCGCCGATTGGCCCACACCTGACATATCCCCCTCACACCCAATCCATCTCGTCCATATGCCTATCTAATTTTATCTTAAAGCTCTCTATCGTTCTTGATCCCACTATAGCACTTGGTAGCCTATTCCACCTATCTACAACTCTGTTACAAAACCAATATTTGCCTATATCTTTTCTGAAACAAAATTTATCTGATTTGAAACATTTTGTTCGAGTTCTTTCGCTATCACTGAGCTTTAGTACATTTTTTATGTTCCCTTTATTAATCCCACTAACCCACTTGAACACCTCTATCATATCCCCTCTAACTCTGTGTCTCTCTAACGGAAGATTTCTAATGTGGATAATTTTTGTCATTCTATGTTGTAACTCTCCAATGAATCTATGTCCATTCTGTAATAAGGACACCAAAATTGAACAGCATAATCCATATGGGGTCTCACTAATGACAAGTAAAGTTTTAAGATAACATCAGCAGTTCTGTTACTCACAGTCCTAGAGATGAACCCAAGAATCCTGTTTACCTTGTTACGAACGCTTATACACTGTTTTCTAGGCTTCAAATCATTGCTAACAAACACACCTAGATCTTTCTCACAATCTGAGTTTTCTAATTCCATATTAGCTAGTTTATATTTAACATTTGTATGCATCTTCCCTATCTTTAATACCTTGCATTTGTCAATGTTAAACTTCATTTGCCAATTTACTGACCATTCGTGTAAGGTATCTAGATCCCTTTGGAGGCACTCTATATCTCTATCTGAATCCATTTTTCTCCCCATTTTGGTATCGTCTGCAAATTTACTTATCCTACTAGTTATACGTAAATCAAGGTAATTTATGTATATAACAAACAACAGAGGACCTAATACAGATCCCTGGGGGACACCACTTTTGACTGCTCCCCATTCTGACTTGGTACCATTTATGTTGACTCTCTGCCATGACCTAATCCATCCCAACAACGCCCCACATATTCCATGTGCCTCAACCTTTCTCATCAATCTCTCATGAGGGACTCTGTCGAAAGCTTTACTGAGTCCCTCATGAGAGATTGATTGATTAGGGTCCAGACCCCTTTCACATGATCTCACCCCTTACTCTGTCTCGTCTAGTAGGTGAATTTTACAAGGGGAGGAGGATTCCTAGCCTGCCCCCCAAAGGATAAAGTAGGACAGCAAAATAAACTGATAGAAATGGCTAAGGTTAGGTAGAGGATGCCAAACCTCACTCGGGATAGGACCAGCCCTCTTATTAATTAATATTATTTATATTATTGAAATGGTCTACTAGTTGAATTGTCTGTATGCCATTATTTATTTATATATTTTTTCAGTCGGACAACTCGAGCCTGTTTTACTCGGTGCCGTGGTCTTATGGAACATTGGGCTTCCTCACAGCTGTTGAAATAAAAATAATCCCGGCAGAAAGGTATGTGTGAGATGAACTAAGGTAAACTACAGTACTGTATTATCTATATTATTAAATCAGTTTGTGTGTCTGTGTGTTCTTAATAGGCGGCTGCAGTTTTGGACCTGGGGAGCTGAAACTTTGCATGTGGGTGTCAATTGACCTGGGTCAGGTCATAGAGGGGGCGAGGCCACGATCGGAGGTCGTTTCGAGGCCGAAATTGAAAAGAAATAGAAAAAATTGCCGTTTGGGGCAGAAGGAGGCCTCCGATCGAAAGGTGTATGGAACGAAAGTTGTTCGCAGCCCCCCAAAACGGGGATACGGATGAGACGCGGTCCCGTATAAAGCGAGTTCAAACAGTGTGAATTTCGATTAGTGCGAGCAATGAAAATATTAAACACAAAATTATCAACCAATGCGAATACGATTTTTTATTGCGAGTCGGGTGGCAATATGGGTTAAATCCGGGGAGTTTTCTATTAGTGCGGCCAAATTTGTACAGTGCGATAAATTTCCCGCCTTACTCGTGGCATCACTGGTGTTTGAGCAGCTTGGGCTTGGAGGGAGGCTGGTCAGTCAGAAATTTTTTACCCCGTACTGTGTGACACTATCTCGCATTCTCGGGTTTGTGATCACATCAAGTGTAGAATTTAAGGTAAGGAAAGGTCTAATTTATGCTATATTTATCATTAATATTTGTTCTTGGTATGTTTGTGTCTGTATAAATAATGATATAAGGAAAGATTTGTGTGCTATATGGAGAACCGATCGACCAATTACGTTTTTTCCCCATAGGAATATGTTGTTCACATAGTGCGAATTCACATGTTGCTGTGACTTTGTTGCATATATATACAGGGTGTTCCAGTAATGCTTTTCATAAATTATATGGTGGACTCATCAGACAAAAATAAGAATAAATTACTCAATGAACATGAGGTTGAGTATTTATAATAACAGAGTTATTACACGATTTAAGTTAACGATAGATACAATGCCATTCAGTCCAAGGGGTAATGTTGCCATTTTAGTGAATTATATCCATTTGGCCTTCGCTATCGCTTGCTAGCCTCAAGATAGTGAGCAGTAGCGATCTGACTTTTCGGTAGAAAAATATGTCTGGCTTCGCCGGATTTGATTATCCTACCGAAAACATCAGCTTGCTACCGCTCACTAGCCTGAAGAGAGAACGCCGATTGGATACTGCTCACTATCTTGAGGCTAGCAAGCGATAGCGAAGGCCAAATGGATATAATCCACTAAAATGGCAACATTACCCCTTGGACTGAATGGCATTGTATCTATCGTTAACTTAAATCGTGTAATAACTCCGTTATTATAAATACTCAACCTCATGTTCATAGTGTAATGTACAGGTATTCTTATTTTTGTCTGATGAGTCCACCATATAATTTATGAAAAGCATTACTGGAACACCCTGTATATATACACACACACACACACAACGATTGGATGCGGACGTCGTTGGCTGGCGCTCCTCAAACTACCATCTGACTTGCCTAAAGTGGGGTATACAGGAGATTATTGTGTATTGTCCCGCTAATAATATTCTAACAGGAAAGTGTTCAGTGAAAGTTATTTAAAAATATGAATGTATAAACAAAACTTAGAGAGTTTGGTTTGAGAAATCAGCTGGTAAGGCTGGTGACGTCACATGACAACAACAATGGCTGACATCGAAGCCACGGATATGAGTGGGGAATGTTTTTATGACGAGGAAGGGGATTATTTAGGCTTTCCTGAAGGTAAGGAGGACCAGATCACCTTCCTGAACAGGAATCTGATGGGGCTGATAAAGTGGAGAAAGGAAATGGAGGGGTGGAGGAAGACCATTGGGACTGTAGTGGAAGAGAGCTGTGTCCCGGGGGAGGGTTTAAATGATTTAACTGCTAGGGTCAACGAATTGGTATCTGAGAATGTGGCTTTAAAATAACAGATTAAGGAATACAAAGAACATTTAAATGAGAGAGTGAAAGAGATAGATGATGGGTATAGGGAGAGGGCTGAGAGAGAGATTCGTGAATTGAGGGAGGAGAATGCTAGGCTAAAACAAGGAGTGGAAACAAATCAGGACAGGACACAAAAAATGGAGGAAGAGGTATCTCAAATGAAAAATGTCGGGTGATCGAGTGGGTGAAGCAGAGGTACAACTAAAAGCAATTATTGAGGAGCAAAAGGGACAGCAGGAGGAGAACCTGAACAAGAGGGTAGTTAATGCCATCAGACAAAATGAGAAGCAGGCCAGTGATATTATTGATAAGAAGAGATGTGTAATTATGTTTGGAGATGTAGAAGGGGAAATATTAGATAGAAATACGAGAAAGGGTGTGGAGATGAAGAAAGTTGAGAAGATGATTGATGTGATAGATAGACAAGATAAGGAGGGATGGAAGAGAGAGGTAGAGGATTGTTGGAGACTAGGGAAATACAAGAAAGGAGAAATGAGGCCAATGAAGATTAGATTTAAGTCAACCAAAGTAGCAGAGGAGGTACTCAGATCCAGCTGGAAGTTAAGTCAGGAGGGGGAATACAGAAATTTTAAACTAAGGAAAGACCTAAATGCGGAAGAGAGGGAAAAATTTAGAGAAATAAATAGAGAAGTCAAAGAAAAGAACGATAATAGATCAGAAGTGGAGAAGGGGGATTTTTCTACAGAAACATGGATGGGAAAGTAAGGAAGTGGTACCTGAAGATAGGGGCGGAGGGGGGAGAAGAGAAGTGGTGGTACAGGAAGAAGGATTGGAGGGAGAGGTGCAACAGGAAGGGGAAATAGTAGGATAAAGACAGGGAATATCAATCATAATGGTAAAAGCAACAGGTGCTAGATGGTCTATAGCAATGTGGATGGGCTGCTATCAAAGAAATTAGAAATAAATGATTACATCAGACAGGAAGAGCCCTTAATATTGTGTCTATGTGAAACTAAACTAAATAAAGGGATAAGTTTGGAGGGAATGGGATGGAACAACTATAATATCTGGAGAAGGGATACAGAAGACAAGATGGGGGGGAGGGGTGCTAATTCTTACACATTATAAATTGAAAACAAGAATGATTGATCTGAATAATAGTAAAGCGGAAATATTAGCAGTAGAATTGACAGATGATGACAATCAAAAGGCGGATATTGTAGTGGCCTACATGCCGCCCTACACAGGGGCTTGGGAAGAGGAGGAATACAAATTTATCAAAGATGAGATGATTATTTGTATTGAAAAATTGACTCGTAGAACCAATGAATTAATTATAGTAGGGGACTTCAACTGTAAAGAGGTGGATTGGGAGCAGAGAGAAGCTGGTAGCAACGTGAACTTGTGGGGGTATAGGCTACTGGTTATGGTAACAGAAAATTTATTGGTGCAAAATATAAAGGAAAATACAAGAAGAAGGGGAAATGATGAAGCATCCAGATTGGACCTAATGTTTACTAGAGACCCAGATGTAATTTCTGATATAAAATGCTTACCACCTTTAGGCAAGAGCGATCACGTAATGGACATAGAAATCCTATTGGGTTATTCCAATATGGAGGAGAGGGAGGAGCACAAGGAAACTAGGTTTGACTATGCAAAAGGAGACTACCAATCACTGAGACAATACTTTAGAGATGTTGACTGGAGTGAAATACATCAGAGAAATAGTGTAGACGAGAAGTATGGATTATTTAAAACAATATATGAAGGAGTTAATAAATATGTCCCTAAACAAGGTAATAGGTCAGCGAAGGAAAAGGATTGGTTTAATGAAAAATGTAGGAAAGCCAAGGAAAAGAGAGACCAAGCGTGGAAGGCAGCTAGAAAAAGGTGTAATAGAGAAACTTGGAACAGATACAAGAGATTAAGAAATGTATATGGTACAATCAGGAGACAAGAAGCCAGAGAATATGAGAACATTGTGAAAAAAAGTGAGTGATCCTAAGCTGTTCTATAGGTTTATAAATAGTAAAATGAAGGTAAGGGATAGAATAGTGAGGTTGAAGGTTGAAGGGACCACTTATGATGACGACCAGAATATGTGTGAAATTATGAACAATACACTACACTCAGTATATACTAAAGATGATAACTTTGAAGAAGTACCGGTAGGTGAAATTGGTGATAAACTGGGAGAGATTAATTTTCTCCCAGAGGAGCTAGTAGAAATAATGAAAGGACTAGATGTGAAAAAAGCAGTGGGACCTGACAATGTAGCGGGATGGATTTTGACTAGTGAAACCCTTATATGAGATAATGAAATACTCTCTGGAAGTGGGAAAATTACCAATGGACTGGAAGAGAGCCAACATTGTACCGATTTATAAAGGTGGGAACAGGGAACATCCATTAAATTATCGACCTGTGTCACTTACTAGTATAGTGTGCAAAATCTGTGAGAAAATAATTAAGAAAAGATGGATGATTTACTTGGAAAAGAATAATCTACTATCTAACAGGCAATTTGGATTCAGGGAGGGTACCTCATGTGTTACAAATCTACTCAGTTTTTATGACAGAGTGGTTGACATATTACAAGAGAGAGATGGATGGGTGGACTGCGTATATATTGACATGAAGAAAGCTTTTGACAGAGTATCGCATAGCAGGCTGAAGTGGAAATTAAAAGAGTATGGAGGGATTCAGGGTAGTTTGTTAAATTGGATGGAGGACTATCTTTCAGGGAGACAGATGAGGACTACTATCAGAGATAAATTTTCTACATGGAAAGATGTCACAAGTGGAGTTCCGCAGGGAGCGGTGCTGGCTCCCATAATGTTTCTAATATACATTAACGACATGCCAAAGGATATAAATGCATATATGAATATGTTTGCAGATGATGCCAAGATCATGAAGCGTATAGAAGATGAAAACAGTGGTAGGAATTACAGAGGGATTTGGATAGGATAGATCAATGGAGCAAGAAGTGGAAAATGGAATTCAACACAAATAAATGTCATGTAGTGGAAATGGGAGTAAGTAAAAGAAGGCCTCATATGGAATATAAGTTAGGAGAAAACACTATTAACCCATCAGAGAAAGAAAAGGACTTAGGGATAACTGTTAGGAGTGATCTTTCACCTGAGAATCATATTAATAAGATAGTGGGAGAAACATATGGACTGCTAAACAGAATAAAAATAGCCTTTAACTATATAAACGAGGAGATGCTGGAGAAAATAATAAAAACATTGGTGAGACCAAGACTGGAGTATGCGGCAGTGGTGTGGGCACCACATCTAAAAAAGCATATAAAGAAGCTGGAGAAGGTTCAGAGAGCTGCAACTAGGATGATACCAGAACTGAGAGAATTACCATATGAGGAGAGATTAAAGAAATTAGATTTACCATCACTAATGGACAGGAGGGAGAGAGGCGATATGATTATGATGTACAAATGTGTGAGAGGACTCGAAAAGGTGGACAAGAAGGGTTATATTGTGAAAGATAATGGAAGAACTAGGGGGCATAGATATAAGCTAATGAAAGGAAGATGTAAAGGAGATGTGAGAAAGTATAGTTTCCCTTACAGAAGTATAAGTAAATGGAATCAGTTGGAAGAGGAAGTGGTGTGTGCCAAAAACATTCATATTTTTAAGGCAAAGTTAGATAATTGTAACTCAGGAAGCGGGACAATAGTCACAATACGAGCCTAAAAAGCTCAACTCCTGTATACTACAAATAGGTAAATACCCACACACACACACACAGCCCATAGCCTAGTAGGTAGAGCTCTCGTCTTGCACACGAGGGGTCGGGGGTTCAATCCCCGGCCGGGCGGAGACAAATTGGGCTTGTCTCCTTTCATGTATTAGCCTCAGTTCACCTAGCTGTAAATAGGTACCTGGAATATGTGGATGACGTTGTGACGTCCCATCTGGGGTTGGCAAAAATGGTACAAGGCGAGATGGCTATCATATGGTTCACCTAAGCTGATGGCTACCTAAGCCTTCGGGCGAGATGGTACCGTCTATAGTGAGAATGGTACCATACAGATCCACCCTAAGCCTTCGTTTCCGATGTCGCCAATTGGCTAAACATACAGACTACACACACATCCACAGCCATTCCAACGATACATATAACACCTACACATTTAGGAGGCGGGAAATAACGAGCATGCTCACTCCCGCAATACAACTAGAGTAAGTACACACACACACACACACACACACACACACACACACACAGCCCGTAGCCTAGTAGGTAGAGCTCTCGTCTTGCACACGAGGGGTCGGGGGTTCAATCCCCGGCCGGGCGGAGACAAATTGGGCTTGTCTCCTTTCATGTATTAGCCTCAGTTCACCTAGCTGTAAATAGGTACCTGGAATATGTGGATGACGTTGTGACGTCCCATCTGGGGTTGGCAAAAATGGTACAAGGCGAGATGGCTATCATATGGTTCACCTAAGCTGATGGCTACCTAAGCCTTCGGGCGAGACGGTACCGTCTATAGTGAGAATGGTACCATACAGATCCACCCTAAGCCTTCGTTTCCGATGTCGCCAATTGGCTAAACATACAGACTACACACACATCCACAGCCATTCCAACGATACATATAACACCTACACACTAGGAGGCGGGAAATAACGAGCATGCTCACTCCCGCAATACAACTAGAGTAAGTACACACACACACACACACACACACACACACACACACACACACACACACACACACACACACACACACACACACAAGAAGCTGGAGAAGGTTCAGAGAGCTGCAACTAGGATGATACCAGAACTGAGAGAATTACCATATGAGGAGAGAACATAAGAACATAAGAAAATGGGAGTCTGCAGAAAGCCGATTGGCCTAAGCAAGGCAGATCCCTGTCCCACACAACCCCAATTCATTACAAAGCCCAATTATAGGCTTCACACTCTAATACCCTGAGGATCATCTTACCAAAACGGTTAGAGATTAACGCAGGATTATGGAGGTCTGCAGAGCGCTGATTGGCCCAACCCGGCTGATCTCCCTTCACACCCAACCCTTCTCGTCCATATGCTTATCCAATTTTATCTTAAAGCTCCCTACAGTTTTAGATCCCACTATAGCACTTGGTAGTCCATTCCACCCGTCTACAACTCTGTTACCAAACCAATACTTGCCTATATCTTTTCTGAAACGAAATTTATCTAATTTGAAACCATTGGTACGAGTTCTTTCGCTATCACTGAGCTTTAGTACATTTGCCATGTCCCCTTTGTTAATCCCACTAACCCACTTGAACACCTCTATCATATCCCCTCTAACTCTGCGTCTCTCTAACGAATGTAAACCTAATTTCTTCAACCTTTCTTCATACGAAAGATTTCTAATATTATGGATAATTTTTGTCATTCTACGCTGTACTCTCTCCAATTAATCTATGTCCATTCTGTAATAAGGACACCAAAATTGGACAGCATAATCCATATGGGGTCTCACTAATGACAAGTAAAGTTTTAAGATAACATCAGCAGTTCTGTTACTCACACTCCTAGAGATGAACCCGAGAATCCTGTTTGCCTTATTACGAACGCTTATACACTGTTTTCTAGGCTTCAAATCATTGCTAACAAACACACCTAGATCTTTCTCGCAGTCTGAATTTTCTAATTCTAAATTAGCTAGTTTATATTTAACATTTGTTTGCATCTTCCCTATCTTTAATACCTTGCATTTGTCAATGTTAAATTTCATCTGCCAATTTACTGACCATTCATGTAAGGTATCTAGATCCCTTTGGAGGCACTCTATATCGCTATCTGAATCAATTGATCTCCCTATTTTAGTATCGTCTGCGAATTTACTTATCCTACTAGTTATACCTAAATCTAGGTCATTTATGTATATAAGAAACAACAGGGGACCTAATACCGATCCCTGGGGGACACCACTTTTGACTGCTCCCCATTCTGACTTGGTACCATTTATGCTGACTCTCTGCTTCCTACCAATTAGCCATGACCTAATCCATCCTAACAACGCCCCACCTATTCCATATGCCTCAACCTTTCTCATCAATCTCTCATGAGGGACTCTGTCGAAAGCTTTACTGAAATCTAAATATATAATATCATATGACTTGTCATTATCTACTGCTTCATATACCTCTGAGAAAAAACTAAGCAAATTAGTAAGGCAAGACCGTCCCTGAGTGAATCCATGCTGAGAAGAATTGATTAAGTTAAATGTTTCTAAGTGGTTTCTCATTTTCCTAGCAATAATTGACTCTAGTAGTTTTCCTATGATTGAAGTGAGACTAATGGGACGGTAATTGGATGCTATTGATTTATCACCTTTTTTGAAGATCGGAACTACATTTGCAAGCTTCCAAGCTTCTGGAACTATACCTGTTTCTAATGACTTGTTAAATAGAAATGTTAATGGATAACTTAACTCATCTCTGCATTCTTTTAATACTCTAGCATATACCTCATCAGGACCAGGCGATTTATGAGGTTTCAGTCTGTCAATTTCCTTAACCACATCATTTCTACTTATAGTAACCGTACTTAACCTATTTTCTATACTATCGCTGTATACCTTACGGACTTCTGGAAACTGCCAAATTTTCATTAGTGAAAACGGAAAGAAATTGACTATTTAATGTACTGCACATTTCTAAATCACTTTCTGTCAATTTTCCTATCGAAGTTTTAAGGGGACCAATTACATCTCTAACCTTGGATTTATATAGTTGGTAAAAAGCTTTAGGATTATTTTTTGAATCATTGGCAACCTTAATTTCATAATTTCTTTTTCTTTACTAATATCCTTTTTTACCTGTCGTGATAGATTCTGATAGTAAGCAAGTAGGTGAATTTCGCCTTTTTTAATTTTTCTATATATTCCTCTCTTTTTTCCTAGAAGATCTAATAGTCTA